>CAUYQU010081312.1:0-81713 GCA_963574635.1 Cheracebus regulus
ACTTTTTAGTAATTGCATAAGCATTTTACAAATTTAAATGAAATCCTGAGCAATAGAGCAAGATTTTTGTTCTCTCTCCCTCTTTCTCTTTCTTTTTTCTCTTTTATTCTACTTCTTTCTCTCAAAAAAAAAAAAAAAAAAAAAAACAACTCAGGAATAAAAGACAGGAAGCACTACCAATTTTGCAAAAACCCAAAAGATTACAGAGAACATAATAAAGAAATTAAAAAAAAAGAACAAAAAACAATAACAAGCAAATTTTGACATGGCTTGCCAATGAAAAGATAGATGAGCAGCAGGTTTTCTCACAATAAATGAAATCTCAAACATAAAAAAAAAAAAAAAAGAAGACTTGAATAAATCAAAAAATCTGTTGTTATTCTTGAAAACTTCATATTTTAAAAGTACAAGTTTTCCTGAGATAGTCCGATAGATGAGATGTAAGACCCATAAGGATACCGGGATATTTTATTTTTTTTTAGGGGAGTAAAACTTCACAAAATTATTTTAAAGTTCATCTGAAGAATAAAAATAGGTAAATAGGCATAGGGGGAGGGAGGGCCTTGCACAGAACTGACAGCAGTGAACATAGTCCTGCTAGTAAAATACATCTTGGGGCTAAAATAATGAGAAAGGAAAAAAATAGCTGCGTCTGTACTTTATTCCTTATACCAGAATACATTCAATAAGTAAATCATGTACATTTGAGAAGAAAATATGCATGAATGATTTATACCTTTAACACATTTGGTATTTTTAAGAGAGAAAACGTTTTTAAAAGTATGCTGTGACACTAAAAAATCAAAAATAAACAATTGATGAAATTGACATATGGAAATGTAACTGTCATGACAAAATATGTAAAAGTGAAAAACCTCTTTGAGGTCAAAATAAATGATAATGACGCTGCACTTGCAAAAGTACTTGTCATACATAAGAAAGCAAATTTCCTAATACAGAACATGTCAAACGTCCCTAGGATAAAACAACCTGGGAGAAACAAAGACCAGTTCCTCTAAAAAGGAATTTGACAGCAATCAGC
This sequence comes from Cheracebus regulus, assembly GCA_963574635.1. Taxonomy (NCBI): domain Eukaryota; kingdom Metazoa; phylum Chordata; class Mammalia; order Primates; family Pitheciidae; genus Cheracebus; species Cheracebus regulus. The sequence continues at coordinate 1,043 of CAUYQU010081312.1, forward strand.
TAAAAATAAAATATCCAGATAATATTTTTAAGAGCTTCAATTTCATTTTTAATTTTAAAATACAGTTAAAATAACAATTTACCATTTTTTACTTATATTAGCAGGAATTTTTTAAAAATAGCTAAATCTCCTTGTGGCAATATGGAAAATAAAGATTATACAAGAAAAAATTAGCACGTGTTGTCAACAGCTGCCTGTTCCACAGCACAAGGCGTGCAACCTTCCACAGGGCCCTCTCAGTGCACCTGAGACTCCAGCCTCACTACCGCCCCACCCCAAAGTCTTGGCTTCAGCAGGTATGTATTTCAGTGCACAAGTTGCAATCACAAGAAATGCAACTTTAATTTTCCAAATCTTGATTTCGTATTTCAAGTCCTCACTTGATATCAATTCGGGGTTCTTGTCCCTTTGCCCAGGTTGGTATTGAATTCCAAGCCACTATGGTGGGAAGTTTCTCGTGTTCAGAAAATTCCAGTCCTCACTGACAGTGGCTAAGATGCCACTCTCTCCTTTGGACACGGACAAGTAGTTTGTGCGTGTTGCCACTATGCTTTTCTCAGTATTTTACTAATTTTATTTTAGAGTCTTAACACGAATTTGGACTTTACCTAAGGTTAGGCACGTAGACGCCATATATGCTTAGATAAAACAGGGTTATCTGGATATTCCTTTGTACCTTTTCCCATTGGGTTTGACAGCTTTGAGTTTAGTGTGCCAACATTGAAGCTCCTGTTATTTTTCTACTGTTATTCTTCTGTTAATGAAATTATTCTCTCAGATTCAGGGGGAAAGTTTTGCATCTCCAGAGTCTCTTCAGGGCCTCTGCCTGAGTTTTCGAACCCGTGAGACTTTTATCTCCTCTAACGTTTCTTTCCTGAGTCAATGAATGACAAATGGTTCAATAGGTACTGGCAAACACTTAGGGAAAACAATGATACTATTTTAAAGTATCAGATGTTAGCTCATCTCGCTTGTAACCGATGCCACCTACAAAAGGAAGACTGTGTGACAGATTGTGCAATGGCCCGAGGAGGAGGTGTGGGCAGCTTGGAGAGAAGAGCTGGGCAAGAAAAGCTTTCCAGTTGAAGGGCATCCCAGCTTCTTCGAAGGACATGAGATGTGGTGGTTGGGGTAAGAGAGAAAAAATATGGATGGTAGAATAACTAATGTGTAAATTTAGAGGCAGAGAATAGTGTGAGATGAGGCTAAAACTGAAAGTAGGTTCATGTCGCACATAGTACAGTAGATCACAAAGAGCGAAGCAAATATTTCGATGGTGGGAATGAAATTGTTGCATTTGTAAAGATCAGCAGGGTGGCAATGTTTAGCATGAGTTTGGTGGGAGCAAAACCAGTTGCAGGCAGACAAATTCATAAACTATTTCAATCACCCAGGCAAGGGCTTGTCACTGTTGGAAATTAAAGGACAAAGGCTATCAGAGATTTTTAGGTAGTATCTTCTGAGAAATAATGATAAATTGGATGTAAAGAGTGACTGTTTCTTGACTTTGTTCTCTTGAATAACAAGCTAAAAAAGGGAAAGAGAGTAGAGGGGAAAGAGCAGCACATTGGAGGACGCTGAGCATTCAAATGCAGAGCAGAGATTTTATTTACATTTTTTAAAAAACGAAATTCCAATATATGAGCTGTAACAAGTATAATAAATTTTTTTTGAGATAAAGTGTTTTATTAAGGGAATCCCTAAAAATTCAAATTGTTAAGCTTCCTTTTTAAAAATGAAAACTCTTTGGTTGTTTAATTTTTTCAGCCCAAATTTGATAATTTAAAAATGCAGTTTATGGGTTAATCAAACCCAAAGAAGCTAAAAATTATTTTGTGCAAAAAATAATCCACCTGTTTTAGTGAGTTCACAGCTGTAACACATTTTATTGACATCAGCCCACATCAGTAAAACCGTTTTCTGTTTACTTGCACTTTTAGAATGTGCATCATCTGGCCTATTTGTAGTTCTGTGCTTCTTTTTATGTTTCTACTATTTATTAGTGCAGGTTTTTCTTTCTTTAAATCTCCCAAATTGTGAGCTCAGAAATAGTCTAACTATGTGTCACTTGAGTGCTCCAAAGTTGTGCATTAATTTAAGTTAACATGGTGCTGCAGTTTGGATGCTTGACCCCTCCAAGCCTCATGTTGAAATTTGATCCTCGGTGTTGGGGGTGGGGCCTATTAGGAGGTGTGTGGGTGCCAGGGGCAGATCTCTTATAAATGGCTTGTTGTAGTCCTTGCAGTAATGAGTGAGTTCTTCATCCATGAGTGCCCATTACAGCTGGTTGTTAAAAGGAGCCCTACACCTCCCCCTCTCTCTCCTGCTTCCTCTCTTGGCGTGTGATGTCAGCATACCCTGGCTCCCCTTTGCCTTCTGCCTTGAGTGAAAGCAGGCAGAGGTCCTTATCAGAAGCTGCTGGTGCCATGCTTCTTGTGTAGCCTGCAGAACCATGAGCCAAATAAATCTCTTTCTTTGTAAATTACCCTGCCTCAGGTATTCCTTTATAGTAACACAGACGAAGACGGATGGCCACAGTAATCCTAGTTTGCCTTTAGTTAACACATCTAGCATTCATGACATGGACAATGAGTGTCTGACCTGAACTGTTTTCTAAATGAAGTCAGTTTAAGCATTGGCAGAAAAATCAGCTGAGAGAGACCTCTGTGGAAGGATGACTGGAACAAAGTCCATGGAACCAGACAGATACAGGGTAAATATGTATTTAAATATAAATAAGCATATGTTAGGTAGTGCCATGCCATTTCCCAAAAAGTTGAAACAGAGGTACACTTGTACCAGTAGAGAATGAGATTTCCTGTTGTTTCATATTATTGAGACTTGTTTTTACCCCAACTCTTAATATTTTATTATGAACATTTGTAGTTCTTTACATGGATAAAATTAGAGTTTAATATTTTTTGCCCATTTTACTACGTGTTTTGCAAATATTGTCTCTCAATGTATGACTTATCTCTTCACTGTCTTTATGTCTCTTCATAACAGCATTTTAGTGCATTAGAATACATTAATATTTAGCTTTGTAGCTTCGTAGTTTCTGCGAGATAGTATGTGCTATGTGTTATGTTTGTTACCCTTTTCTGCCTTGAGATCATAAAAAAAAAACTCTCCTAATTTTCTTCTAAAATTATATTGATTTTTCTCTTTCATTAAAGTACCTGGAATTTATTTTTGTGTATGGCGAGATTAGGGATATAATTGGGCTTGACTTTTGAGTGCGGTGATTTTAGGGATACTTTCTCTCATATGGATAATGTAATGACTTAGCAACAGTTATTGAAAATGATTATCCTTTCTTTACTTATCCAATATGCCAATTCTGACATATACCCTGCACCCAGTTCAGTAGCACGATCTCAGTTCACTGCAACCTCAGTCTCCTGGGTTCAAGCGGTTCTCCTGCATCAGCCTTGCAAGTAGCTGGAATCACAGGTGTGTGCCACCACACCCAGCTAATTCTTGTACTTTTAGTAGAGACGCAGTTTAACCATGTTGACCAGGCTGGTCTCGAACTCCTGACCTCAAGTGTTCCACCCACCTCGGCCTCCCAAAGTGCTTATTTAATTTGGTTAATCTGTGTACTATTTATACAGCACAACTGTCTTAATATTCATATTAAGTCTTAATATTGAGTAGAGGGAAATTTCACCCAAAGTATTCTTCAGTTTTAAGTGTGTGTTGTCCATTTTTGACTTTTATACATTTACCTTTTTGGATCAGTTCATCAAGCTTCTAAATATGTTAGTTGAATTGTTACTGGAATTATATTATTGTTTTCAATTGGAATTGCACTGAAACTGCTTTAGTGGAATTTCATTGAATTAATTTTGGAAGAGTTAGATATTTTTCAGTGCAAAGTTTTCCAGTGCATAAATGAAATTTATCTCCATTTGCTAGATCCCCTTTAATGTTACATGTGATTTACTTAAAAATATAAAATAATTAAAATACACAAATGACAGCAGAAGACATGAGCACATAAAATGTAATTAACATGAAAAGATCCCAAGGTCCTTGCAAGGGTAAATATCAGTTTTGAGAAGCCTGACATCTATCGAGTATTTGACCTTAAAAGTAATAATAATAGTATGAACATAAACTTAGGTACAAAAGTCAGTATTTTATTCAAATAAGAATAAGATAAAACCAATTATAAATTAAAAAAACAAATATCTTAAATATCATTAATCCAGAAAAATGTTTATTAATAAACTCTCTGTCCTTCCTGTAAATATATTTTTCCCTACACATTTTATAGATTCTTATTTTATCACCTCCTATTGACTCTCTGTTGAGGAGAGAAATAGACCTAATTTGTAGCATTTGCAAATTTGGGTTTCAAGTTACCAACTTGAAAACACCACACACAAGACTTGAGGAGAAATACAGACCATGTGGTGTTTGAAGTAGGTGCCAGATGGCTTCAGTGCATCACTGGTATGTCTGGATAATTTATATCATTTGCCTTTATGTTTGGTACATGACACTGATTATTTTGACTAAATGTGAATAATATTGTTGAAATCAATGTCATAAATTTTATTTTGACCAAAAATGAATCAAAATTACCAATTGGTTAGTTAACTATCCTGAAGTTTCTTTAATATGGAAATACCATTTTTTGTAACTTTTAATACGTAAATTCCTTAAAAATGTAATAATTGTAATTATACTTTTTAGTATTTTAAAATAACACTGAAATTCTTTCTTTCCTATTTGATAAGATGTTTATATGGCAGATGTTCATTTAATTTACATGTATTCCAAGTAAACTTAGACTTTATGTGCTGTCTGGACTCTATAACATTTGAGGGATCTCGAAATAATTTGGTCTTAGAAGTTATCTGGTTTTAAATAACAAGTCTCTTTATGAGAAGAGTTTAAAACAAAATGACATTACACAAACTTTCATCTTGGAATAGGCTAGTTAGGCTCTCATAATATTATATTTTGATCACTGAATTAAAAACACATCAATTTGAGATGCATTAGTGTGTCAAGTATATGTTCTATGTGATTTTTTATAAACATTATTGAGAGTGTGATTTTGAAGGAAACAAACTGCCTTTTATTAAGAGAGTTGAATAGAATGATGGCGCATTGCAGTGAACCATAATGAAGGATCACAGTGTGCATTGCATCAGTGCATTCACCAAACGAAGCTGCCGCTGACCTTCAGGTGTGCCCTACTTTTACACAAATCATGCATTTAAAAATTACTGCTGTTCTACTAAGCTATATAATTGTGAACTCAGATTATGCTTATTCTAAACACATTGCATTGTTGACAAATATGTGTGCTTTGTATCATTTGAACACTAGTCTCCTAAGGCCATTTTGCTAGATTATCACAATACTGCATGCCATTTCATAGAGCATTGTCAGACATTGTCAGGACCAAATGTAACAGATCTGCTAGGATACAATCCAAAACCTTAGCATGAATAAAACGTGAATATTCATATATAGAAATACCTTGTTTTATTACTGTGTTGACTTCGTGTCCTAAAAAAATTAGGAATCATGATATAATTTTATTTCATGTGGTTCTCATAAAAATATTTGGGGCATTTAAAATTCTCTTTATTGCGTTATTGAGTATAGTTCCACTTGCATTTCATTCCTGCTTTAGGTATTTCTTAAAAGAAATAATTTTTTGCTGGTTTTTCAGTTCATTCAAGAAGATTCTTTAAATATCTTATTTAGTATGTTTAGGTGATTTCAGAAATTTCTTATTCAATATATTTAGGTGATCTAATCATCAATAATATTGGAAATAGAAGTGATGAATTCAGTCATTTCCACATTTATTATTTCCTGCTTATGATTAATTTCTTACCAGCTCTACTCCTGGTTATCTATTTGTAAACATAGCAACACATTCAGATAAGTTCTACAAATGAAATATGTAACTTTAACTGTGTGACATTTATTTAGTGCCTATGAAGAGTAAGATGCTCAAGTTAATTTTCTCTAAAAACTGCTGTAATATTTATTACTGCTTCCTTAAATTATTATTTCTTTTACTACCTCCCTTCCTTCTTGTCTTGTGTACTGCTAACATTTATGCCACTAATATACAAAGAAATTAAATCACTGTGCTCAATTCATCCTTACAATTTATAATTTAGCTACAACTTTGGTTTTTATGCATCCAATTTTAACTATTGAAAAGAGAAGATTTTTTTAAAAAAATAAAAACTCATTTTACTCATTATTTTAATCATTATAAAAGGCACCACTGTTATTGCATTGACTTTTTCAAGTAACAAAAAAAAATATTGTTTTTGTTCGCAACTGATTATGGAATAATGGGATCTAAAGAAAACACTTTTTTAAAACCTAAGCAAGATGTTTCTCTTCAAAATAGTTGAATGTCTTTTAAAAATCAATTTAAGTACACAAACTTATGTAATGTGACAAAACAAATTGTCGTTAGTAATTAAAAACATGGATTTCAAGGTGACAGTTGAAACATTACTTTCTCTGTGAAATTCACCCTGACTCCCTGTCTACATTGGGTTTACTGAGTCATTTTCCTTTCTTCCTTTCTCTGTTCGTTTTTGTGTCACCATTTATTTCAATTGCCACAATTTATATTATCCTTAATTTTGTTTTACTTCTTTAATATCTGTTTCTCCATGAGGTTCTAAACAGATGATATGGACACATATTTTGTCCATTTCTAAATATGTAGCATCTTGCACTGCAGTTGAAATGACTAAATCAATTTGGTGAGCATCTACTACTACCAGGCAATGTACTAGGAAAGCATACAGAAAAAGGAATAAATTAAAGTACGTGCCATCAAAGAACTCACAGATTTGTTGGAAGATATGCATTTAAAAGAAACACTATACATAGAGCTTAGAGTTATAATTGGGGTATGAATGTATGTTATGTTAACAGAGAGGACAGAAAGAAACTAATAATAAAAAATCAGGAAGAATTTATAAGAAATGCTGAAGCTAAGATGTGAAGATGAGTTCACATGAACGAGAAGAGGAAAAGTGATATGCAGCATGGATAGAGCAAAACATAGCAAATGAATTTGCAGAGAATGAGAAAGTAGGAGGGAGTTTCACACTTTGCAGATACTGTTTCACTGTCTTTTGAGCTCCATGTGTAATTAACAACACTCGTTCTTTTGTAAAATAACTTGTTCTTTTCTCCCATCTTCCCTTCTTCCCATATATCTCCTCAGGCAATAGCAGTTATCTGGGACAGATGAGATATTCTAACCTTTCTTCCTCCTGTATCCTCAGGCAAGTGCACCCAACTGGGATATCACAGGAAAAGTGCAGCTTTGGAGACCTTGCTGGCATGTCTTCAAAGAACTGATCGCCATTAGGGGGCAGGCTGTATTTTTTTACCCTGGTATAGCTGTCAGTGTTTCACTTCCAGCTTTTCTTCAGTGAGTGTTTCCTTTTCTTTTTTTCTCATGTCTCTATCCTGAAGGGGCCATTCCTGCCAAGTACACTTAAACAAATATTATTTAATTAATTTTGTAATGTCATTGAAGACAGCATTCATTAGCAAACATTTTCATTATCATTATATTATTTCTCTACATCCTGCCTTTAAGTATGATAAACTTTTCAAGTAGGTAACAGTTGCTATTGCCGGAAAACTGAAATGAATCCTGAAATATAAACTTGGCAATCTAAGACAACCGTATTTATTGTCTCTTTTGTGTGCATCACAGCTGTAATTTTTTTCCATTTTAAAGGAACAGTTTAAGTCACATTTTTCTTTTCACCTATTACCATTCGAATAAAATATCATAAAAGTATTATACCAGAGCTATAATTTAAACAGATATTGGAAAACATCTTTCCTAATAGTGCATGAAAATGTCGAGTTTCTCGGTGTATACAATTTTTTTTTTAACCCTCTATTTGTAAAACATTTGTAAAATGTGCCACTCCACTTTTCTTGGAGTGGAACATTCACCCCCCCAGCCCCACTCCTCCAGGGTCTTGGTTTATAAAGACAATGAGAACAGAAGTTAGGAATGAAACATGTACTTTTTTTTGTGTGTGTGATAAAGTCTCACTGTATCACCCATGCTGGAGTGCAGTGGCATGATCTCAGCTCACTGCAAACTCCGCTTCCTGGGTTCAAACAAGTCTCCTGCCTCAGCCTCCCGAGTAGCTGGAAACTACAGCTTCTCTCACCCAAGAAGAGAATAGAGTGATGCTAAGATCCTAAAGAGAAAAGCTTTGTAAAATTTGCTGTACTGCAGTAAATGGACAGTAGAATTTTATTTGCTAGGTGGATGTCTGTGAGGTGCTGGTTTACTTAACTGCTCTGATGCTGTCAGAGAAGAAAAGGAGTAAGGACTAAAGACTAAGGCTAAAGACTGAGAGATAGAAGAGGGGTCAGGATCACCACTCCCCCTCATGTTTCTTGGTACCCTAGAGGAATAGAAGGTGGATTCTGCATGCACCAGCAAGGCTAGGAATTGGCACAGGAAATAGATAGTTTAAGGGGCACAAGCTTATTGGATACCACTGCAGAATGGGTCACTTGAATTCAGATGACAATTAAGTAGGAAGACAGATTTGGAAAAATAAAATTTTTGGATATTTTCTAAAAAAAAAAAACACTTCATTTCTTCGTGAAATAAGGTTCACTACTAAACCATTCAGATCATGTTTGTCATTAAAAAGTTGCACTTATAGCTAGGCAATTCTCTTAATTGATAAGTACAGCCTATTTTTAGGACTGAAATAATAAAAATGGGATTGTTCAGATGTTTCTTTCTGTAGGAATAAAGAGAAATCCTACCTTCCTTCAGGTGAGAAAAGAGGCTGGAAAGCAGAAGGAAAGAAATGTGACTGGAACAACTTCAGCTAATATAGCAGCACTCCACTGCTGTGTAACAAATAATCTCCACATTCACAGTTTTTAAAAAGAAACGTTTGTTTTCTCCCACAGTTTTTGAGACATCAAAAACAGCATTTTTGTGTGGTTCTGCCACCAGGTGTCTCATGAGGCTGCTTGGGTTGTTGATCAGAGCTAGATTGGGGCTGGTGAATCTGCTCCCAAGTTCATTCATATGGCTGCTGACAGGGCTCCATTCCTCCCTGGCTGGTGGCTGAAAGCTTCAGTTCCTCATCACTTGGGGCTCTCCATAGGGCTTTGCATGACATGGTAGCTTGCTTCCCCCAGAGTGAGAGCTGAGTGGAGAGAGAAGATACCCATGATGGAAGTCAGTCTTGTGTAAGCTAAACATGAAAGTGACATGCCATCATTTTTGCTGTGTGTTCTTGGTCACATAGACCAACCTGATACAATGTGGAGGGGCTACATAAGGCTCTATCAGGGGATGGATCACAGGGGCTGCCTTGGAGCTTGGCTGCCATAACTGGTACCTTAGTGACTCCTGAATTCAAGCAAGTTTGGGACTACTTGTCACTGCCACCAGGTTGTGAGTCCCATTTTTTGGTAAATCTTAAGCTAGATAATACAAAAGATTTACCTACAGTGAATATTATGGGAACTATACATTGAAAAAGAATGAGGTCAGGCGCAGTGACTCATGCCTGTAATCACAGCATTTTGGGAGGCTGAGGTGGGTGGGTCACTTGAGGTCAGGAGTTCAAGACCAGCATGATCAACGTGGTGAAACCCCATCTCTACCAGATATACAAAAATAAGCAGGGTGTGGTGGCACGTGCCTGTAATTCCAGCTACTCGGGAGGCTGAGGCAGGAGAATTGCTTGAACCTGGCAGGCAGAGGTTGCAGTGAGCTGAGATTGCACCACTGCACTCCAGCCTGGGCAACAGAGCGAGACTCCATCGCAAATAAATAATAAATAAAAGAAGAAAAAGAATGATAGTTTGACTGTGATGCTTCACTACAACTGGTTTCACAGAACCCATTCACCACCTGTTCCAAATTACAGACAAACTGAGTATTTCTAGAGAAATTACCAATTCTTTTCAGGGTGCTTTTGTGTCGTGTGCAATGCAACATACCAGTTTTTCTTTGGTTACAAATAGAACTGGAGACTTTAGATATTCCCTTAGAGGACACATGTGAGGAGTTTCTTTTCGTTGTTTGTTTCTTCTTTCTACCTCTATTATGTGTTGAATTGTGACCACCGAAAAGATACCTGGAAGCTTGAATCCCTGGTGACTGAGTGTGACCTTACTTGGAAATTGGGTCTTTGCTGGTATAATCAAAATGAGCTGAGGTTATGAGGGTACGCCCTCACCCAGGATGACTAGTGGTCTTATAAGAATGAAACACCTGGAGACAAGAGGGAAAGACATCATGTAATGAGAAAGTCAGAGATTGAAATGTTGCAGCTGCAAGCCAAAGGACACCAGGGATTGCCAGCAAACTGCAAGAAGCCAGGAGGAAGCAAGGAAGGATCTTCCCTACAGCTTTTAGAGCGAGCATGGTCCTGCCAACCTTTAGTTTCCGAAGTCTAGCCTCAAGGGCTCTGAGCTCATGCATTTCTGTTGTTTTAAGCACCCAAGTTGTGGTACTTAGTTAAGGCAGCACTGGGAATCTAATAAGGCCTTCACTGCTGAGCAGTGGTACCAAAAATACATTGTTGCATGTAAAGGCCCTAACCCAAAGCAGCTAATATAGAGAAGGTTAGATCAAGAGAGAAAATAAAAAGAGTTTACATGCCTAACAGATCAATGCAAGATAAGCTACCAGATATCAGCAATATTAGAGAGGTGAGTTCTGAATTCACCTCATATGTGCAAATGTTAATTTTCTTAACTTTTCTGAAACTGACATTTTTCACTGGCAGAACTATTCTTACTGATCTAATGGCAGGGGAAGCCCCGGAGTATCATGTGGAAACGGGAAACAAGACCCCTATGCTTTTGTTTAACTTTCCCTGTGCTTTTGCTCCTCCTACTGCCTTTTCACCCCACTCTGCGCCAGCTTAGAGGAGGTGTTGGCTCTGTGTTGCTCTGCTGCCCACCTGGCCACAGCTAGAAGCCCTCCCTGCTTCCTGTGAGTTGTGAGTTGGGGATCTCTTTTATGTAATAACCTTGGTATGGTCTACTTTGTCTCTAAGCTTTGTTCTTGTTATACCAAAGAAACACTCTTTGAAATCGGAAAACCCCTTTTCCTCTCAGCAAAGGCTAGATTCTACACTAATGTTCCACTAGGAAATTGATGTAGTTGGAAGCTCAAAGCTAAGTAATGATTCCTCTTCAGGGATTTACACCTTCAAATGCACTCTGTACATTGCTGGCTGTGTGTCCATTTCACTTTTTCTATTCTGCATCGTCCTCTGTGCCCATGGACTTGTCTGAACTCTCAGAAACACTGTAGGTGGGAGAGAAACCGATTTTTTTTTTCTTTAGCATAATGATAACAGTAATTGAAGTCCTATCTAAAAACAAATTGTTCCTATTAGAAACATGAATGCTGTGCTAATTTTTAATTTAACCTCAATAAACATTTCCATTGTATACAACAGCTCAAGGATAGTATTGCCTAAAAGACTCCTGATCAGTTATATATGACCCATATACTCATATCAGTATTCTGTAAGAGAATGCTTTCAAGTATTTCTAAGGTCAAGTTAGGTTTACCTTTTCATTAATGTGCAAATTGCTTTCAGACACTCCAGTGACCATTTTGGTGACTGAATGTTGAAGTACTATTATTTATTTGGAGAATTCTTTATAGCCTAATCAGAGATTTGAAATTCATATTGTAGATACCAAAGAACATGGATGATAGTTACAAATTACTAAGGATAGGATTCCTCTTAATGCAGGATGCAAGTTAATTTTTGTTTCTCACAAAATTGATTTCCTTAAGTTTTTCTCCATCATTGCCATGATGTAGGTATGTATCCGAAAATTTCTTTGCAAGAATTCCATAATTGTCCTGCATAGAAAAATAGGTTAGATCTGGTCCTATGCCATGTTTGTCTTAAAAGAGTTAGTTTTCTTCTTCTCCTTTTTTGGGAGTACCAATCATTTTGCAAGATAGTATATTAGCATCCATTTCTGTCTGTGTATTACATGTTTGTTTTCCCCCCTCAAGGATCAAGCATGTGAGTGATGACTGTATTAACTACCAGGTACCCTGTGCCCTTCTTTGCATCTGCTGTTTATGCAGGAATAATGCTACTCACCAAGACTGGTTGCCTCCTTAGAAATGGCTCCAGCTGAAGCTCAAATTGGTGGAAATAAAGCCTTATGGTATGTGTAGCATCAAGATTTTTTTTCCAAAATGAGAAACACATATTAAGAATTAACATGAGACATGAGTGTCTTTGTGTTACTCAGTACTAAATACTGCCCAACTCCAAGACAAATAACTCAGTCAATGTTATTTGTAACCATCATGACCCCAAGCATACAGAATCTCAAACAACTTACATATTCTCTAATTGTTCAAAATATTTGGCAAATCAGTATCAAAGAAAGGCTGAAATGAGAAAATCCTGTTGACAAAAGCTTAAAATGAATACTGTTTTGCTGATGGTTAGTTGCAAAAATGAGGAAGGCTAATTTCATACTCTTGACTGGATAAGAGTGGGAGATTGTCATCAGGTGCTATATGCATGGAAAGAGTCAGTCTTAAAACACAACTAAGCTACCTCTGTATTGCAAAGGGAATGTCTCTGAGTTAGTGCTAGGGAAAAGGTACATGGGGTCATGGGATCTTCAAAGATACTAGAAGCAGTGCAATTTCTCTGAAATTCTTTTTCTAACATCTCCTATGGGCACATAATTTTACCTGATAGAGCTGCTTCCAGAAAGGGTGAGGAGAGGTGAGTGCAGTGCAGAGAATTCACTTCTAGCGAGGCTTTTCTGAGTCATTGAACATCACCCTATAAACAAACATCCAGCTGCTGAAGCTCAAAATCCATTTGCACTTTTATTTCATGAATTCCATTCATGTCATTTATTTGTGTTTATTCTTTTTCTAGGTCAGAATGGTTTTTGAATTTGATGTGTTCCAGAGAGTAACTCTAAAAGTACCATAAAAGTAATACATGTTTACTTTTTTTTTTTTACCAATTAAAAAGCTGTCTTCGTTTTTTAGTTCGCTAAGATTTTGAACATATTAAGAATTGATGTAGCTTGGCACTGTTAGTTGCCTTTGCATGTAAGTAATAAAAAGTGAATTTTGGAATACAAAGTCTTAGAGAGCTCTTGGAAAGGAAGAGAAAAATAACATTTTGCACTGCCATCTCAATTCAATATGATATTTACTGAATTTCAGTGAATATCTAAAACTAAAATTCAGCAGAATTTATACTTACAAATATATATTTTTTAAAAATTAGTGAGTCTCTCATATGTCTTTTCTTTCACAGCTGAATATTTAGCTTTTGTACTAAAGGCTGAGGTACATTTAGGAATCATTAATAAATGAATTATGCAAGCCTAGAGAATTAAATTAGAATTAACACATGCATCTTCCTAACATCTTTTTGTTGTTGTTGTTGTTGTTGTTAACTTTTATTTTAAGTTCGTGAGTCCAAGTGCAAGTTTGTTACATAGGTAAACTTGTGTCATGGGGGTTTGTTGTACAGATTGTTTTATCACCTAGGTGTTAAGCCTAGTATCCACAGTTATTTTTCCTGGTCCTCTAGATCCTCTCACCCTTCACTCTCCAAAACGCCCCTGTGAGTGTTGTTCTCCTCTGTGTATCCATGTGCTCTCAGCGTTTAGCTCCCACTTAAAAGTGAAATCATATGGTATTTGGTTTTCTGTTCCTGTGTTAGTTTGCTAAGAATAATGGCCTCTGGCTCCATCCATGTTCCTGCAAAGGACATGATCCTCTTCTTTTGTATGGCTCCATAGTGTTCTGTGGTGTATATACACCACATTTTCTTAATCCAGTCTATCACTGATGGGCACATGGGTTGATTCCATGTCTTTGCTATTGTGAATAGTGCTGCAATGCACATATGGCTGCATATGTCTTTAAAACAGAATGATTTCTATTCCTTTGGGTGTATAACCAGTAATGGGATTGCTGGGTCGAATAGTATTTCTGTGTTTATGTCTTTGAGGAATCATGACACTGTCCTCCACAGTGGCTGAACTAATTTACACTCCCACCAAAGTGCGTGTTTCTCATCTCTACCAGTACACACTGATTTAGTACTAGATGTTTTCCATTTAGTAGAGGCAGCAAAAAGCATAAAAGAAGGGTGTGTTTTAGGATGTAGAACTACCAAAAGCTACATAAGAGTTTTTATCAGTGGACTGAAGCATGGCTAAAATGATAGTTTATAATTCATACATAATTGCTTTTTGAAAAAAGTCTCCACCATAGGATAAATGTGATCAAACATTTATTGTTTCAAGAAAGGTAATGTAGACACAAGCTTTCTATTTGTTTGCTAGAATGTGTTTAACCACTAAGTATTGTGATACGGAGATTCCAAATAGTAAAAGCTAATTTTCTGCATTCCTTCAAGGAATGTTCTTTTATTGTTTTGTAAAAGTCAATAAATAGATATAGTGGTCATTTTTGCATAATGGTAAATGGTATTTCTGCACTTGCAATTGCTATTCTAATGACCCTGGCAACCTAAAACAAAAGTTATAATATTTCAGCTTCTTGTATGCTATTGAAAAATATATATGACATACATGTAGTATTTTTAAAAACGACCCACCTAAGAGGGCTCATTTAGGATACAGATTTCTTTTTGCCTCAAAGAGAAATATGAACAAATAGCATAGTGGGTAGATCTTACTAAGAATACTTATTCAGAAAAAAATTTACTAATCAGTGGACTGTGGGTGGGGAATGGAAATATCATGAAAATGTTCTACATTCTTCAGAAGGTACAAACTGCTTTCAGTGCTGGAAAGCACACATAGTTACATCTCATTTCATCAGATCCACTTATATATTACTCAAGATTTTCTCACAGACATACCCAGAATAGTGTTTGTCCAAATGTTTTGGCACTCTGTGACTCAGTCAAGCTGACACAGAAAATTGACCATTGCGTCATGTAGGGAGGAAAAAAAATGTTATCTGTAGCAAACTGTGTTGGAATTGTCAAGGACAAAATGCATTCATGTTTTCCACCTCTACAATAGTAGTTACACATTCCACTCTGACTCCTATCCCACCAATTTAAACTACTTGTGAGAGAGACAAATCACGGTAGCATCCCATGACATACGGAGCTTAAGCATCACTCCCTTACACAAGGGTTTGCTGATGTGTTAAATTCAGGTTAGGCACAACATACATTATTCTGATGTACTCATTCTGTATGTTACTATGTCCACAATCACAGCAATTATTACAATTGCCTGCTACTTATCTGTGTTTTCCTTAGATGGCAAATATTAGGGGTGGTCACAAGGTCTGTATTTTCATTATGATATACTCAGTGCCTGGTGTGTAATAAGAGATATTCAGTAAAGTTGAAACAAAGGAAGGAAAACAGATAGGTTGATACAGAAATGAAAATGAATGTAAACAATGCTGAAAGAGCTAAGCATGTAGGAATATTTAACAATTGGTTAGAAAAATATAGTATCTCTCTGGCTTGAGATTGGTGAATACCAAAGAGTAAGACATTATTACAGTAGAGGTCTATATTTTGGGTAACACAGGGAAGGATGTATAAAATAAAAACAGCTCTTCATGAGCTGAATTTTATGGAATGCTTTTAAACCACTTTGATTCCCTTCTCAAAACTAACAGACCTAATTGAATTTTGTGAACTCCTTTTGGCCTTTTGGTCTCCAAGTTTTTTCCTAATTACTGCCTCATTTTGGAACAAAGATGCACCTCGTGTCAGGGAGTTATTTTTATAATGTAGAGTACTAGAGGGATCAGGCTTGGGTCAGAAGAATTGATAATTGCAAAAATATGGGCTGCTGAATTAGAAGGGATGATTATTAGATTCCATCATTTTAAGGCATTGCAGACATTTTACATGTGGTTACTAACCTCACATTTATTTAAAATGTTGCATTATATATTGGACTATTATAGTTGTAAATATTTGTACTATATAACCTGAGATCATAATTTTTATACAATGTGGGATAATTAGATCAAGCTAATTAACCTATTCATCACCTCAAATATTTAACATTTTTTCTGTTGAGAACATTCGAGATTTACTCTCACAGTGATACTAAAATGTACAGTACTCAATTATTAGCTATATCTACCATACCATGCTAAAGATCTTTAAAAACTAACCCAAACATATATTCTGCTTAACTAATGCTTTGTACTCTTTGATTACTGTCTCCTCGTTACCCCCTTCTAGCCTCTGTAACCACCATTCTAGTCTTTCTGCTTCGACGAGATCCCTTGTTTTAGGTCCCACAACCAAGTGAGGTCATGTGGTGGTTATCTTTCTAACCCTGGCTTACATCAAGCAACACAATGCCCTCCTGGTTCATCCATATTTTTGCCAATGACAGGATTTCCTTTATTTTTTTAAGGTGAAATAGTATTCCATTGCATGTATATACCACATTTTCTTTATCCTTTCATGTTAATGAACACTTAGGGTCAATTTCATAACTTGGTTATTGTGAACAGTGCTGCAATAAATATGAGCATGCAGATATCTCTTCCATATAATGATTTCAAATATTTCAGGTAAATAAACAAAAATCTAATGGCTAAAGCATGTGCTAATGCTATTTTTAGAATTTGAGTTAACCTTTATAGTTTTCCATAACGGCTGCACTAATTTATATTCCCACCAACAGAGTACAGGGGTTCTCTTTACTCCCTATCTTTGTCAGCATTTGTTATCTTTTATCTTTTTGATAATGCAATTCTAACACATGGGAATTGGTATTTCATTGTGGTTTTATTTGAATCTAATGATTAGTGATATCGACTATTTTTTCATATATCTGTTAGCCATTTTATATGTCTTATTCTGAGTTTATTCAGGTCCTTTGCCCATTTCTTAATCAAATTATTTGTTTCCTTGTGATAGATTTGCTTTGAGTTCTTTATATACTTTGGACATTAATTCCTTATCAGATGCTTACAGATATATTTTTTCCAAATCTACACTATGTCCTTTCACTCTGTTGTTTCATTTTTGTACAGAAGCTTTTTATTTTAATGTAATTTTTCTAGTTTTGCTTTTGTTGCCAGTACTCATGGTGTCAAATCTTAAAAATTATTGTCCTAGCCAATGATATATATATATCATATATATATATTCTCCTATATTTTCTTCTTATAGTTTAGGCTTTATGTTTAAGTCTTTAATTCATTTTGAGTTGATTTTTGTATATGGTGTGAGATGGGGGTTCAATTTCTTTCTTTTGCATGTGAATATCCAGTTTTTCCAACACTGTTTATTGAAGAGACTGCCTTTTTCCCAATGTATATTCATGGCACATTTGCTAAAAATCAGTTGGTCATAGATGCATGAATCCATTTCTGTACTCTATTCTTTTCTATTGATTGATAGCTCTGTTTTATACCAGTACCTTGCTGTATTAATTACCATCACTTTGTAGTATAGTTTGAAATCAGGTAGTGTGTTGACTGTAGCTTTGTTCATTCCACTTATAATTCCCTTGGCTGTTTGGTGTTGCTTGTAGCTTTAAATACAATATATTAATTTTGTATTCATACTTTAAAATATGAAATTATGAATTTTAAGATTTTTTCTATATCTGTAAAAAATAACATTGTGATTTTGGTAACAATTGCATTGAATCTGTAGATCACTTTAGGTTACATGGACATTTAGCAATATTAATTTGGCCAGGCACAGAGGCTCACACCTGTAATTCCAGCAGTTTGTGAGACCAAGGTGGCAGGATTGCTTGAGGCTAGGAGTTCAAGACCAACCTGAGCAACATAGCAAGATCCCATTTCTACAAAATAAAAATAAATTAGCTGTGTCTGGTAGCACACAGCTATTGTCCTATCTACTCAGGAAGCTGAGGCAGGAGAATCACTTGAGCCCAGGAATTTGAGGTTACAGTGAGCTATAAATTATGTCACTGCACCGCAGCCTAGGTAATAGAGCAAAAAAGCAGGAACCTGTCTCAAAATAAATAAATAAGCAAAACAACAACACAAAACAACATTAATTACATTAATTTGTACAATCCATGCAAAAGATATCTTTTCATTCATTTGTATCTTCTCAATTTCTTTTATTAATGCTTAATAGTTTTCAGTGTATGTATCTTTCAGTCTTTTTCAATTTGCTAAGATTTCTTTTGTCACCTAATATATCATCTACCCTTGAGAGTATTTCATGTGTGCTTGAGAAGGGTGTATATTCAGTTGTTAAATGGAATATTATATATATCTCTGTCTAGGCCCATTTGGTCTAAAGTGTTGCTGAAGTTCAATGCTTCCTTATTAATTTTCTGTATGGATTATCTATTCGATATTGACAGTGATGTATTGAAGCCCCCTATGGTTATCATATTGCAATTGATCTCTTTTTTCAGATCCTTTACTATTTGCTTTATATATTTAGGTGCTCCATGGTTGGGTGACTATGTATTTATAATCAGTTTATCCACTTGATAAATTCACTCCTTTATCATTATATAATGTCCATATTTGTCTCTTTTTACAACTTCTGACTTAAAATCCAAATTTTCTGATACATATACTGCTCTCCTTACTGTCTTTTGGTTTCCATTTAATACTTATCTTTCTCCATTTCTTCACCTTTAGTGTAGGTGTGTCTGTTAGAAGTGAGTCTCTTATAGGTAGCATATACGTGGGTCTTGTTTTTGTGCATTCATTTGTTCTGTGTTTCTTGACTGGAGAATTTAATCCATTTACATTCAAGGCAATTATTGACAGGTGAGGATTCACTACTGCTATTTTGATCACAGTTTTCTGATTCTTTTGTAGATACTGTTTCTTTCTTCCTCTCTTGCTGGCTTCATTTGTGGTTTAAAGGTTTTCTCTAATGGCATATTTGGAATTCTTTAAATTTTTGTTTTATGCATGTTGTATATATTTTTGTTACCATGAAGCTTACATAGAATATCTTACATTTATTAACAGTCTATTTCAAGCTGATAACAGCTTAAATTTGATTATATACACAACTTTACACTTTTATTGTTCCCTCATTTTATCTTCTTGATGTCTAACTTCCATCATTTTGTAATATATATCCCTTGAAAACTTAATTTAGCCCAAGATTTTAATAATAATTTTGTCCTTTAACCACCATGCCTGGGATAAAATTATGTTACACACCAAGGTTATGGTCCTAGTGTATTCTGAATATTGCTCTCTGTTACTTAATACCATTAGATTTTGTGCTTCAATAAGTTTCATGGTATGAATTAGCAGCTTTTAGTTTCAGTTTAAGAAATTCCCCCTAGAAATTTTTATAAGACAGGCCTAGTGGTAATTAACTTTGCTTGTTCTTTTTGTCTGGGGAAGTTTTTATTTTTCCCTAATTTCTGAAAGACAGCTTTGCTGAATTATTCTCACATGAAAGTGTTTTCCTTCAGAACTGTGCATATGTCATTTCATCCTCTCCTGGCCTGCAGGGCTCTGCTAAGAAGGATAATCATAATATGCATTAGGGAAGTATTCATCTGTTATTTCTTTAAATCATAATATGCATTAGGGAAGTTTTCATCTGTTATTTCTTTAAATATGCTTTCTGATCATTTTTTTTCTCTTTCTTCTCTTTTGGGAATACCTATTATACTATGTTAGGTCTCCTGATGGTATCTCATGGTTCCCACTGGCTTTCTTCATTCTTTTTTATTATTTTATCATTTTGCTCCTCTAATTGCATATTTCAAATGTTCTGTGTTTACGATCACTGATTCTTTAGCTTGGTCAACCAGCTTTTGAAGCTTTTTATTGCATTTTTCAGTTCAGTCATTGCATTTTTATCTCTAGAATTTCTATTTTTTTCATTGTTTCTCTTTTTGTCAAGTTTCTTATGTTTTGTTTTCCTAATTTTATTACTTTTTATGTGTGTATTTTTGAAGTTCACTAAATTTTTCAAGAGAATTATTCTGAATCCTTTTTTGTTATTTCCCCCTTTCTTTTCAAATACCCCTTTCTTTAGGGTTTTTTGTTGAGGCTTTGTTAGTTTCTTTTGGAAGTGTCATGGTTTTCTGAGTTTTTGCATTGGTATTTGTGCATTTGCAGGGCTAGCTACCTTTTCCAGTTTTTATAGGAGTTCTTTGGCAAGAATAGATCCTTGCTCATTAATCTAGTCTGTGTTTTGGATAGGCTAGCTAGTATTGATCCTGAGAAGGCAGAACTTGCTTTTAGGTTCTCTAGATGATTGGGATGTGCCTTTGCTCTGAACTTTTGTTGGGCCTCTGAGTAGGTTCTGCCATCTGACAAGACCACTGCCTGAGCTCTGCTCTGTAATTGTGGGCACTATAATCACCTCTGATTTGGCTAGGCTACATGATGTTTTTCCTGGACAGAGATACTGCTTTTTAGTTCAGTGGTTGTCTAGGTTTATGGGAGGAGATCCAAGTTTAAGTGGATTGAGATGGATGGACAAGCTGCTGTGCTCAGTAGAAATGTATGATTAAAATTTGCCTCCATCCTTGTGGTCTGGGGTGAGCTTTGAGTCTTAGAGAATGGCTGATTACATGTCCTGATGTGGCAAAACTATTGTCTTCTTGTGGTCTAAATTTGCTGTGGTGGTTTTCTCCCTCCCGTGGGAAGGTCTGGAGGTGGGCCTTCAGACTGCTGGAAACACAAAGTTAGCTCCTTATGTGGCATATTTAGTGCCTGTTAATTATGGAAATTTGCTGCAAAGGTCACCTCTCTCAGAGGTTGGTACCCTGAAATAGTGTCTGTGGCTGGTCCTGGAAGCTGTTTAGGAATTCAAGGCAGGTAGCACTTCCCACCTCTTCTGGGAGTGATCAGCTTGGCTTGGCTGATCAGTTATGTTGTTAGCTGGTACCTCTCATTGAGTGCCACTGCTGGAAAGTATACTGAGCTTTCAACAAAGTCTGCATGCTGATCTCTGTGTGCTCTTCCTCCTTGCCTGTTTTTACCTGACCCCAAGTAGTCTGGTAGCTTCCTCCTACATTTCCCATTCCCTGTGATGTGAGAGCAAAGTGGACTTCCTGGGTAGCATCTCAGCATGCTAAGGAAGCTGAATGTTCACCTCCCAGTTCTCTTTCCCCAATTAAACATTTCTCTGTGGAACTTGAGAAATCTTATTTGTGTGGCTCTGTGGCAACTTTGGGAAGGATAAGGGTTACACAGTCAAAGAAAGACCATTTCTCCTATCTTACAAGGCAGATTTTTATTCAGTTTTGTAGAACATGCAAGTGACTCAGGATTACTCTCACATTTTGATATTTCCACCAAGGTGGTTTTGTCTGTGAATCGTTGCTAGTTGATCTTTCTGTTGGGGAGAGTGAATTCTGTGACTTCCTATTCCTCAATCTTGCTGACATCACCCTCCTCTAACCTCAAATGTCTGGCCTCATATCACAAGGGTTCACCAGGAATGTTCTGACCCTTGCAGATTTGACTGGGCCTATTTGCTGGTCTGAGTCAATTTAAGGATTTAATCAACAGCCCTCCTAGAGAACAGCGTATTGCCATGGGCTGATGAGCTTCATATCTGTTAGAGTACATTCTGAAAAAATAGTTAGCTGTTATGCAAAGTTCAAAATGCAAATACAGAGGCCCAAATACATATTCTAACTTGGAATTGCTTAGGGAGCTTCAAGGGACTTGAACCTGATCCACAATTAGTGTTCACACTTAAATAGATGACATCCTAGAGAAAGTCATACAGTCGGAAAGAAAATAGTTTGTGAGGAAAAAAAGAAAAAGAATCATTACGAGTAATGAGAAAAGAAGGAGCCCCAGAGGGTGAGCCAGAGTAATCAGCACAGTCCTGGTTTAGTCTATGCACTGTTATTTCCCTAGTCAGATCCTGCCTTTTTTTTTTTTTTCTCAAATGTTTATGTTCATGGGAAGATGTGATCTGTGGAATAGGTAAGGAGGTTCCCCCAAATCTCTGATATGAGTAACTCCTCTGAAAGAAGTTGTTTACCACCAGCTCAAAAAGAATGAGTAAGAAGAAGTAGAAGTCCTGGGGAGCAAGTGGAGGAGTTTAGCTCCGGGGCTGGTAACAGCTCTTGGGCGGCAGATGCATGCTGTGCATTTGGGCTCTTGGCTATAAAGCTATCAAATAGCACTAGTTTTCTGACTCAGTTGTGACATTTTCCTGACTCATTTTTAAAAATATTCATCAGTGTTAAAAACAAAGAAGCTAATATGGCCAGCATCCCCTGCTTATCCTCAGTTTCTCATTTCTTGCATTTAGTTACCCACAGTCAACTGTGGTCCAAATATATTAAATGGAAAATTCCAGAAATAAGCAACTAATAAGTTTAAAATAGCTTTTATGATAGTATATTGTTGTAACCATTCTATTTTATTGCTAGTTATTGTTGTTAAACTCTTACTGTGCCTAATTTATAAATCAGACTTTATCATAAGTTTGTATGCATGGGAAAAAAACAATATGAAGAGGGATTTGTACTATACATCTTGGAATGTATTCCCTGTAAATAAGTGGGGGCTACTGTTTAGTACAATGAATTCCCATGTTCCTGTCATCCAGTTTCAACAATCCTGAAGTTGTAGTCATTTTTATATTACCTATTCCCCTACCTATTTTCTTCTCTCTTATACTATTTAAAGTAAATTGGAGACAATGTAAGCACTCTAAACATTTAACATGATAAAATAGCAATAAATCATGAATGTCATTAATTTTACAATTCCTGGTCATTTTTTTCATTGTGTTTGTTTGAATTATGATCGAAGTTAGTTGACTTTAAGAAAGTAAGGTTCTCTTGAATAATGTGGGTTGTCATGACAATCATTTGGAATGCCTTAAAATCATGATTGAGGCCAGAAGAAAAGGAGAGAGAGAAATTTGACTGTGGATTATTTGGCCCATGCCTGCAAGTATTTCTACCTGTTACTAATCTTTGCTTCCTGGTAGCTTGCCCTACAGACTCTGGACTTGCTTAACCAACCCTCCACAATTGCATAAGTCATTTCCTTGTAATAAATTCAGGCTGGGCATGGCAGTTCACGCCTATAATCCCAGCACTTTGGAAGGCCCAGGTAGGGGTATCTCTTGATGCCAGGAGTTCAAGACTAGCCTAGATAACATAGTGAGACCCCCTCTCTACAAAAAACTAAAAACCATTATCTGAGTGTGGTGGTGCATGCCTATAGTCCCGGCTACTCAAGGGTTAAGGTAGGAGGATTGCTTGAGCCCAGGAGTTCAAGGTGGCAGTGAGCTATGATTATGCCACTGTTCTTCAGCCTGGAGAGTGAGCCCCTATTGCTTAAAAAACATTCTCTGGAGGAATATTGACTGAATTGACTGATATAGATTCTTTTTATGTCCATTCTATTTCCTTGCAATTCATCTGCAAGTCATTTGTCATATATGCTTTTTATAACCTCGATTTTAAGATTGTAACAGCTAGAGTCCTAATATTTACAGCACTTTTCTTCAATTTTTCATTCTTTATTACTTTTGCTCTCAACTATCACCTCAGTTGGCCATGATTATTTGCCTGGTGAAGTAAATCAAATCTTCATTCTTGGAGGCTTTGTGCCATTAACCGTCCTGCTAAATTAAAGTAGCTATAAGTTTGATTAATTTTTAACACAAGTCATGAAAGTACTACTGAGAGCCTTAGGAGACTTCCCAACATTATAGATAACACTCTGACTCCCTCCGTGTAGTAGGAACTCATGTTCCCCTTGATAGAATCAAATCACATCAGTCAATACCCTTTCTTAATTGCCTATTGATTTGCTGCTTAAGGAGTACTCTGTGGCCAGGTGACAGCCTAAACTTTCAATTAAGTGTGACCATTTAGGTGTTTCCTTAAAAAAAAGAAGTATTCTCTTGGGAAGAAAATGTTTAGGCTGGCAGAACCCAAAATTTTGAGGACAGGATGAAGAAATGATGCCAGTAGTTCACTAGAGGTGATTAGTGAGAAGAGGTATTCCTACTGACTTCCCTTGATTCTCAGATATGGAAATTCTTGGTATGGAAGAAACAGAAGTTTCCTGGAATATAATCAGTAATTCAGAATATATAGTATATCCTGAAAAACAAGATCCCACCCCCCCCCCCCCTTTAAAGTATCATCACTCAGCGGGCACAGAAATAGAATATTTGAACTGTATTATACTAATCTATCAGGCTAGCTGCTTCATGTTGTAATAGGCAATGTGACAAAAATCAGTGAATTCCATGAACCTAAGCCTATTGCCATACCTTATTTATTTAGGTGAAAAGAGAGAAATTTCCTAGTGAGAACAATGCTATGTGGTGTACTTTACTTTTGAGTAAGGGATATTGTAAATCCATAGATGATGTTTTTGGTAAAAGAATTATTAGCAGTGTTAGCAAATTCGTATTCGGGTTACTACCCTTTCCATGATGGAAGCATGCAATGTAATAACCAGCGTCTGGAGTGTCCCCATACAGAATGATGCCATATAAGGAGCTCAGTGTTGAACTCTTCTATTGGCTGACACTTAGATCAGCCATCATGAGAAAAGTGCATGTTGTTGTGCCCATGTTTAAGCTCCATCCCTGCTGCTTTGGCTACATAGTCCATGAGTATTGGACAAGAGCAGAGTTGGCTGGGGAAAGAAGCAAAATGGGTCATCTTGTTCAGTTTTTCAATAACACCCTCTTCTTCCATAGTTGCTCTTTAGATACATTAGTATGTCTCTATATTTCTTCTGCAGACACCCTAATCATTTTTACAATCATGCTTCTTCCAAGTCTCTAAATATTTAACCACATTATTAGCCAGTTCTCAATGATAAGAGCATAATGTTCTTCTGGCCATCTCTTGTTCTAGGAAAAATGAACAAACAGTTGCATTCCTCAAAATTTCTATTTTCACCAGTACTCGCATGGACCACTCCTGAGTGAGAATAGAGTGCTGCAGCCTTCTGCTTTCAGGTGGTGCCAGCCATCCCATGCAGGACTATCTGTAAACCAGATCTGTAATATGTCTTCTTCTGTCAACTTGTCATGGGATACAACCTATGAAACTATAGATATGGATTGGGGCAGAGTGGGTAATATAATAGGAGTAGGGACCATGAGAGTCTAAGCTATTAGCTCATAGAATGTATTTGTGCCTTTGGAACCTACTCAAGCCCAGTTCCACATATGTCACTTCCAATTAATGATGGACTGCAGCTGTGTATGTCCAACTTCATGTCATTATGGGTCAGACATAGTCCAGAATGCACAGCTCAGACCACTGTGGTAGCCCACATCAAGCATTTAGTCTCTAAAAGAATCCAGAAGCATGCTAGAAACTGTTTATAAGAAAATGGTATTCTGTGAAGGATTACATATCTTTACTCCAAAATCACAAATGTCACTGTTGTGATTCAATTATAGTTGTCTTAAGAAATCCACAGAGTGTATTTAACTGTTACAATATTTCTTTTTTTTTTTAAATTACAATATTTCATCATAAGAATATTCATAGAACTCAAATGGCAGAGTGGCTTTGACAGCAACCTGAACATGATGGAGGACCTCCTCGTAGTCTAAGTTTTATACAAACCTAGTAGCAGTTCTAACTACTCAGTAAATAGGTGGAAATAGCACCCCAAATTGAGATATATATTGCCTCTAAAATCAGAGTGGTCCAGCAGACATTGTGTCTCTTCTTTGCGATGAGAGAGAACAGATGCACTTGTTTTTTACCTTGAAAGGATGTCAGCTTTCCCCAGATAAATCAGCTCATAGAATTTCAATTGAGAAATTTTTGAACATTTTTGAAATTGTTCATTATTTTTTTCCACCCTCTAGCATGCGGTCAGGATTATTACCGCTTCCTCTAGTTATCATGATATCATTGAGGTGGGTCAATTTAATGTTCTGTGAAATGAAGAGATGGTCAAAGTCCTTGCAGAACTAGATTATGACTGAGAGTTGGAGAGTGATATAATCCTCTGGTGAGAGAGTATACTGTCATTACTAAGATTCATAGGGGAAAAGTATTTGACAGATTAATGGCTGCATTTCAAATACCAAGGGATATGTTGATTTCTCCAGTAAGTAAACCAATTCTAAATCTAAAGAAACACTGCAATTAGAATCTCCACTTGATAAAATGTATAATAATTATTTCTCTTTTCCCAAGATTCTTCTGTGTTTTGCTCCAGCCAAAAAGGCAAATTCTATAGAGGAAGTGATCAGAGTCACTTACCTGGATGTTGGCACTAACCTCCGCAATCCTGCCAGGAACACGAACACGCAGTGTTGTTTTGCCTTTATGATTTTAATAGATAGAAGCACTTTTTTCCTTTCTTCCACTTTGCCTTTCCTAGTATATTACAGTAGCCTATGGTCCTATATTAGTGTGGAAACTAGTGTGGGCTTCTACCAATTGCTTTCTATGTCTATTCCATATATGGATCGTAAAATTTGGTTAATAATCATGGATGGATGCAGACGCAGTACTGAGATGTACATTAAGCACAACTCTATTGAATAACGCTAGTGCTGGGTCTCCAGAAAATAGTGAGTTCCAAACAACGAGTAATCCCCAAATCCTAGCTACTTCCCCTAATACACAGCCATCTAGGATAATGACTAGAGGTTCCTTAGGGAAGGCTGCGGGAATATTTATAGGATAAATGTTAACAGTGTAGCAGAGCCCCTTCATTTTTGTGTTCCACTCACGATGTGTTTTTCAAAGCATCAATGCAGAGAATGTCTTCTGGACTCTCACAGTGAGGACGTCATTATGGGCAGGAGACCAGCTATCATACAATCAATCCACTCCAACTTTCTAATCTCCATAAGCATTTGGATACCTTTTTCTATAACAAACAATTTGGCAACTCAGTTTTGTTCAATATAGGCCACCCTATGTTTAGTTCCAGATTTCAATTAACCACCCACGCAGAGTAACTCTTGGCCTCATGAGTTTATCCAGGATGTCTGTATATTGCAATTATATCAGTATATTTAACTGATGCAAAATTTTTATGCAGATCCCAAACACATAGCATTCAAGTTTTGTGGGTAACTTTACATCTACTTTTATTGTGGATGTTATATATGGGTTTTGTGGTTGTTGTTTGATTTGACTTTTTATGGAGGGATTTGAGAAAACTTAAACACATTTATGCCAATACTGCTATAAATTTCCAATTTATTTTTTAAACAAGTTATTTATTCAAAAGTAACTGTTTTTCTCCTTTTCTTACTAAATACAAAATTGTGCCTTTCAAATAATATTCTATTTAATATTGTATATATGTACAGATAATATATAATGGTGAATACAATGTTTGATTTCGCAACTTGTGTCAGTAATTACAAAAGAATAAGTACATAAATTGAAAAAAAAAAGAGATAATTGTTTACTGATTAATATTTTATTCATTTTTAGTGTACATGTGCAATAAAATTAGTGCAAATCTGAATGTCAACAATGCATACAATACTATATCAAGAAAAACAGAAACCCTGCACAAGATCAACTATAAGAAGTAAATTAACACTGTAGTCATGGAAACAGGTGTTCTGTTTTTTCTTTTTAACTAAATATGCACATTTGACTCTCAAAGAGACAGGGGCTTCTGTGTGTTGTGTCTACAGTAAGAACTTGTCAAAAAGTGACACTTGTTTCTCAGAATTATTTAGGGACTATGTTGGATCACAAAGACTACCTGAGAAGAAGAACCCTCTGTGGCAATTATCCTCTGGGCTCAGCTCTTCTGAGTTGCTTTGTATTCATAGCCTCTTCTCTTCCTGTTCTGACTTAACCAATTCCTTCACAGCTCCAGACTTTATTCTCAGGATCTCTCATAAAAATAGCAGCCTTTTGTGAACTGGTGGTGAGGAGAGGAACTATGTGAGGAGAGTTTTTATAAAGGATTTATGCTAACTTAATTTGCTGTTGATTTCAGAGCTATCTTCTCATTAAAAATCTTCCTCGTACCCCTAGGCCCATCCACATTTAGCCTGCTGAAACAATCAATTGAATAGTTACCCAGTATGAAATATAATTTTCCTTTTAGTATAGTTGTATCATTTATGCTACCATTGTATTTGATCACATAAGGTGATCAAATAAAAATCAAAGTTCCCACACTTAGTTTTGTTTCAGTTTAGGTCAAGAAAAAATGTATATAGTAAATATTTTATTTTTAACTTTTATTAATCTCTTAAGTAATTGAATAGTCTTTTCTTTCATGATCTCTGTGTGTGTGTGTGTGTGTGTGTGTGTGTGTGTGTGTGTGTGTGTCTGTGTGTGTATCTGTTTTCTTAAGAGATTTTATGCAATAAGAAGGAAGATGTTTTTAATCTTGGGTGACATTCTCTGAATTTCACTGAAACTTATTTATTAGGAGACTTTGGGAAACTTTTACTTTGGGAAACTCTTTCATAGTGAGCTGTGTAACAATTTCATGCAGAGCTTATTTATTTTTTCCAGATTTACTGCTCTTTATGATAATAGACTAATTTGGTTTTCATTTTAAAAAAAACTGTGTTAATAAAAACATTATTCTTCAGAGGTTAAAATAATGGAAAATATAAGACTAAACAAATGGTTCCTCTGGAACTGTACTTCCCCAAACAAATAAACAAACAATGGAAACTCATATTTCTGTCAAAATTTTTCTATCCTTAAAGGTCGGCTCAATTGTGCTTTCTTTCTGGGGTTTTTCCCAATTTCTTGGGTCTGAATGTCTTTTCTATTTTGTATGATTCTTGAGCACATTGCAATACTAAAAAAAAAAAAAAAACCTTTTTATGTAATGACATTTGACATCTAGGAAAAGTACATATGAATGTTTTCAAATCGCCAAATGTCTAAACATAATTTAGTTTACAATTTTTCCTTTCCCAACTGAGCAAATTGCTTTATAAATTTTCTTTATTCTTGCTTTCACATAAGATAAAAGAAGAATCATCCATAGTCTTGATCAATTACCATTTAGCACTTTATTTTAAGCTTCTATATCCTGGTAAAAGTTGAATGTGGGAGAATCTTTATAAACATCTCTAATTTTTCTTCACGTCCATCACATCACTAGAAGCTCCTTATTGAGATGGGTATGCTACATAGATGGTTAGGATTCGCTCACCAGATGAGTTGTTCATACACACAAGCTGGTATGTAGAGTCAAAAAGTGGTTAAACATTATAAACTTTTGAAACTTCAAAAGGAAGATTGGTGAATGGTCTTTGAAGGTTATTTAAGTCCCTTAGTGGATTAAATGTATAATTAAAGAACAGTCTTGTGCTGAGAACTTTTTTTTTTTTAATGAGACACAGTGCTCAAGTCAATGCTTACACAAAACTGGTTTTGCAAAAAATAAATAAAAAAGGTTAATTGGTTATAATACAATGCTTCTTGGGAAGATTAGGGGAAGACAGAGAGTGATAGTTAAGAACTAACATTTTGAAATCAGATACACTTTGGTTTTAGATGCCAGGGTTTTTGTTCTGTTATTAGATTCCTCACCTAAGAATTTTTTTTTTACTCTATTAATGTCTTGGATAATTTCATCCACAAAGTGGAGTAGAAAATAATGGTAGATACCTTTTGAAATTCTCCTTAGGATTAAATGAGGTAATTCAGTAATCGTAGGGAATTGATTCCAAGACACCCTGCAGTTGCCAAACTCTACAGATGCTCAAGCCCAGAAGGTGGTCCTGTGAACCCTGGGGTTACAGTATTTTGGATCTACGATTGGCTTAGTTGACAGCTGTAGAACCCAGTGATGCAGTACCCACAGAGAGGGAGGATTGACTACATTTAATTTAATTTAATTTTTTTTTTCCTTGAAACAGAGTCTTGCTCTGTGGTTCAGACTGGAGTACACTGGTACAATTTCAGCTCTCCACAACCTCCACCTCCTGGGTTCAAGTGATTCTCATGCCTCAACCCCCTGAGTAGCATGTGCCACCATACCTGGCTAACTTTTATATTTTTAGTGGAGTTGGGGTTTCTCCATGTTGACCAGGCTGGTCTCGAACTCCTGACCTCAGGTGATCCACCCACTTCAGCCGCCCAAAGTGCTGGGGTTACACACGTGAGCCACTGAGCCTAGCCGACTACATTTAATTTAATTCTATCACCAAAAACATTCAATAGAGATTATTAATTTTGATCTATTTGAATTATATTATTTTCTTTGTTTTCTGTGAAAGTGTACATAAAGCGATATGCTAGGAAAGCACTGAACTAGCAGAAAACTAAAAAAACAATGACAAGTATTCTTTATTGAAGTAAAACCTATTCTGAGCTGGCCCAAATATAAGCATAATGCATGGACCCCTCATAGTTAAAAATAATACAATGTTAGGTTGCTGTAAAGTACAAAAATCTTAACATGGAAACATTTTGCATAGATCAACTGCTTTCTCTTAGCCGAGTATCAAGAACTATTTTTTTATGTGTGTTTGATACCAGTAGCTCTTGAGATATAGGATGATGCTATTTCAAAATTTCTGATGGCTGAGAAGGAGTTACTGCTCTATTTTGTCATATTGTAAGTTTTCACTAGGTAAGCTAGTTATGAATATGCCAAATAATTCTTGTGGAGAGACTTACAATGATTCTTTCCTTGCTTGTATCCTGGACCTTCATAGCAATGCCACAGCAGTTCACCTGTACTGAAATTTTGAGATTCTTTGCCTTCAGTTATATTAACAGAAAATTATATTTATCTAACTCCATTGCTCTTGAATGTAACCTGTTTTTATGCTCAACTCATTGAAACATGAGTTCACAAAAAAGCAATATCAAAACAAACACTATCATAGTTTTCCATCATAAATCTGTCTGGTTAAAAATAGACAAGATACTTTTTTTTTTCTTTTTTGAGACAGAATCTTGCTCTGTCGCCCAGGCTGGAGTACAGTGGCACCATCTCGGCTCACTGCAACTTCCACTTCCCAGATTCAAGCAATTCTCCTGCCTCAGCCTCCCGAGTAGCTGGGACTACAGGCATGCACCAGCACAACCGGCTAATTTTTGTATTTTTAGTAGAGATGGGTTTTCACCATGTTGACCAGGCTGTTCTCCAACTCCTGACCTTAGATGATCCACCTGCCTCAACCTCCCAAAGTGCGGGAATTACAGGCATGAGCCACTGTGCCTGGCTGACAAGATACTTCTTGAAACAATAACTGTTTATGTCATAGAAGTGCTTCTATATTTGGACCCATGTAATAAAAGTCTAGAATGAGTTGTGCCTTTTCCCACTAAAAATGTAAGAGGAGGTACCACTGACCCGCTAAGTTATGATTTTGGTCTAGCAATATGTTGAAGAGAGTTCAGTTCAGTGATGTAAATTGTATATATTTTGTGTCCAACAATGTTTTCATTCTAAATCATTATCAGTACAGTTCACTGTTAGAAGGATTTCTGTCATTCAAGTGAATTTTTGTAATACTGGAAGTAGAATATAGAGAAAACATCACTGACTTTAAGGACTCAAATGTCTCATGAAGTTCTTTTTCTTTCTTTTCTTTTTTTTTTAGAGTGTCTTGTAGTAGAGCATCTCCAATATTTTGAAAGATTTATGTTTTGGTAGCTGATTTTATTAATCTACAGCTCCATCCACCCATCACACACGTGTGTGTGTGTGTGTGTGTGTGTGTGTGTGTGTGTGTATTCATGTATGTGTATACCTATATGGAGGAAGAGAGAGAGATTTGTTTAAAGGAATTAGCTCATGTGATTATGAAGGATGGCAAGTCCAAAATCTGTAGCATAAGCCTACATGCTAGAGATTTGGCATGAAATCTTGATCACAAAGACAGTCTGGAGGCAGAATTCATCAGGTGTCTCAGTCTGTTTTTTCTTAAGGCCTTTATGATTATCAGCTTTACTCAACATCTACTGATTTAAATATTAATCTCATCTAAACAATAACTTCATGTGACATCCAGACTGTTATTTGACCAAATATCTGGGTAATGTGGCCTACTAAAGTTGACACAAAGTTAATCATCGCATACCCCCTTACATTAATGAATGGAAACACCTCAAAGAAGGAAAACTGTGAGTATATATAATGTAGATAAAGGCCAAGTTACTGCTGATCAATAAGCCAAAGGCAATTCACAGAAAATAATTTGTCAGACAACCAATTTGGTAAATTAGCAAAAACAGCTGTTAAATTATTTTTATAAGTTTATAACACATTATGTGGCATAATTTTTACAATTTGTAGACTTCTATGAAGTTGATTGAGGAGTTTTATTTTGTCTTTATAGTAGTATATTGAGAAATATTATATTGGTTTTAAATAAAGGAGAGTAGTTTATTCTCATAAATATACTAAATATTCAAAGTAGCATGCTCTATAATTAACATTTCAGCATTTCATATAACAATATATCTATTAATCTTGATTCCTTTCAAATAATATATAGTTGCTGTTTTGTCAACTATTTTATACTTTCAAAATTATTTTCATCAGTTCTCAAGAATCATAACTATACCATACTGTTTTGATTACTATAGCTTTGTAATATAGTTTAAAGCCATTTATTGGTAACTTCTAGTTAACTGTATCTAAGATTTAATATGTGATATAGTTGCTCTTGTTCCAAAGTACATGTCTTACTCTAACAATATTTTAGAAGGGTCAACTATTCGCTTTTTTCTTCAGAAATTGCAATTGTGTTAACCTATCACATTTGTTATTCTAATTGAATTATTTATTTAGAATTGTTTCCTGGCATTCTCACTTTTTTCTTTTTCTTTTTCTTTTGTGAGGCCCCATGCTTTCATGATAATTTTTTTCCACATAATAAAATTGCTCCTTATTTTAAAATTTTATTACTGACTACGAAATATACTTCTTTAATGGAAAACATATTTTTCAAAGTTTAAATTGTCTTAGAATCTTCCATTTAAATAAAAGCGTGAACAATTAAAAATATGTAGGCATATAGAAAGAGGTAACTAAACATAAGAAAAACTTGCAAATTGTCTTTTGATAAGTGGATTTATAGTTTATTGGTTTAGAATTCTTCACATACTTAAAGTGCAAATATTGTTTATTTAATTTTCAAAATTCATGAAGGCTTCAAAAATCTTAAAAAGACCTTTAAAATACCTAGATATCCAACTTTCCCAACACCATTTATTAAGGAGACTATTCTTTCCCAATTTTGAATTCTAGGCATCCTTGTCAAAAACTAGTTAACTGCATGTGTGTGGGATTATTTCGGGGGTCTCTATTCTGTTCCATTGATATATGTGTGTGCATTTATGCCACCACTGTACTATTTCGATTACTGTAGCTTTGTAATATACTTTAAAGCCAGGAAGTGTGATGTCTTCAGCTTCATTCCTCTTTCTTAAAATTGCTTTGGCTATTGGAGGCTTTTTGTGAATCCATATGAAATTTTAGAATTGTTTTTCTATTTCTGTGAAAAATGACATTGGAATTTTGATTGGTTGAATTTGCAAATTGCTGTGAATTGTATGAATATTTTAATGATATTAATTCTTCCAATCCATGAACACAGGATATCTTTCCAATGATTTATGTCTTCCACAATTTATTTAATCAGTGTTTTATTGTTTCAGTGTACAGATCTTTTACCCCCTTGGTTAAATTTATTCTTAAGTACTGTATTTTTTATACTATTTTAAATGGGATTATTTTCTTAATATTTATTTCTGATAATTTATTGTGAGTTTGTAAAAAAAAAAACTGATTTTTGCATATAATTTTCTATCCTGTAAATTTACCAAATATATTTATTAAATATAGTATTTTTTTAGTGGAGTCTTTAGAGTGCTCTATATATATGATCATGTCATTTGCAAACAGGGACAACTTTCGTTTTAATTTGGATGTCTTTTTTTTTATTGTCTAGTTTATCTGGCTAGCAATTCCAGCATATGTTGAACAGAAGTGACAAGAGTGGGCATCTTTACCTTGTTTGTGATCTTAGAGAAAATGCTTTCAATTTCTAACCATTGAATATGATAGTAGCTTGGGCTTGTCATACACAGCCTTTATTATGTTGAGGTATACTCCTTCTATAAATAATTTGTTGAGCATTTTTATGATGAAAGAATGTTTAATTTTGTGAAATGATTCTTTTACATCTATCAAGATGATCACATGCTTTTCATCTCTTATTCCATTAATTTGATGTATCACAGTTATTGATTTGCATTTGTTGAAAGATCCTTTTATCCCAGAGATTAATCACACTTAGTTATGGTGTGTGATCCTTTAAACGTGCTCTGAAATTTTGTTATTTGGTTCAAGAATTTCATATCTATGTTCATAGGAATGTTGGATATATATTTTTTTCTTGTACTGCCCTTGCCTGACTTTGTTATCAGGAAGTTATTGGCCTTGTGAAGTGAGTTTGGAGTCTTAGCTTCAGTTTTTTTGGAATAGTTACAGAAGGACTGCAGTGAAATCTTCTGATGTTTTATACAATTTACCAGTGAAACCATTTGATCTTTGACATTTATTTGCTGGGAGGTTTTTGATTATT
The DNA here is from genome assembly GCA_963574635.1 of Cheracebus regulus. Taxonomy (NCBI): domain Eukaryota; kingdom Metazoa; phylum Chordata; class Mammalia; order Primates; family Pitheciidae; genus Cheracebus; species Cheracebus regulus. Next base: position 35,572 of record CAUYQU010081312.1, read on the forward strand.
GATGACCTCTTACTTGTTACTAGTGTATTCAGATTTATTGTTTTTCATAATTCAGTCATGATAGGTTAATTCTAAGACTTTATCAGTTTCTTCTAGGTTATCCAAATCGTTGGCATGTAATTTTTCACAGTAGCCTCTTCTAAATGATTCATATCTTACACCATATAAAAAATCAACTAGAAGTGAATTAAAGTCTTAAATATAAAACTTGAAACCATAACATTTCTAGAAGAAAACTACTGAAAACCCTTGATATTTGTCTTGGCAATAATTTATTGAATATGACACCAAAGTCCCTGGCAACAAAAGCAAAAGTAAAGATTACATCAAACTAAAAAGTAATCAACAAAATGAAAAGACAATCTAAAGAAATTAAGAAAAATTTGGAAGGCATATATCTGGTAAGGGATTAATATTCAAAATATATAAAGAACTTCTACAACTCAGTGGCCAAAACCTTAAATAACTCAATTTTAAAACTGGGCAAAGGATCTGAATATACATTTCTCAAAAAGAAAAAAAAACATACAAATGGTTAACAGTTATAAGAGAAGACGCTCAACATCACAATCATTAGGGAAATGCAAAACAAAAACACAGTAAGCTATCATCTCCTACCTGCTAGGTTGGCATATATATATATTTTTAAAAAGGTAGCAAGTCTGGATGTGGAGAAAGGGGAATCCTGGTATTATACTATTTGTAGGAATGTACATTACTGCAGCCATCTTGGAAAAATAATATGGAGCTTCCTCATACAATTAAAAATAAAATTACAATCTACCATGAATGAATCATGAAGAAAAGAAAATCTGAATAGAGTAATAACAAGTAAGATGTTATCAGTAGTCAAACGCCTCTCAGCAAGTAAACGTCAAAGACCATGTGGTTGCATTGGTGAATTCTATCAACCATTAGAAAAACTAGCTCCAATCCCTCTCAAACTCTTCAAAAAAAAAATTGAAGATAAGATTTATGACCCATTAATACCACTTATGGGCATTTATCCCAGAGAACTGAAGTCAGGGTTTTGAGGAGATACCTACACTCTCATTTTTATTGCAGCATTCATTATTCACAATAGTTAATATGGTACACACATAAAATGAAATATTATTTAGTCTTAAAATAGAAAGAAATCCTTCCATTTGCAACAATATGGATGAAGCTGGAAGACATTATGCTAAATGAAATAAGCCAGACAGAAAAAGGATAAGTACTGTGTGACCTCACTTATATGTGGAATTAAAAGTAATCTAGCTAATAGAAGCAGAGAGTAGAATGATGAATGATTACTAGGCACTGGTTGGTGGCAGATGGAATACAGAGGTAGCAGTCAACAGGTAGTTTCAGTTATGAAAAATAAGTTCTGATTTTCTACATAACATGGTACCTATAGCTAACTGTATTGTATAATTAAAACTTTCTAAAAGAGTAGATCTTATGCTAAATGTTCTTAGCACATACGCAGTAACATAATAACAATAATAATAGGGCCAGAGGATACTCTGAAAGGTGATGGATATGTCTATGTAACCTTGTTTCTGAAGGTTTCACAAGTGTAGACTGATTTCAAATACATCTAGTTGTATACATCAAATATGCACAACTTTTTACACGTCAAACATACCTCAATAAAATGTTATTTGTTTGTCTGTTCAAGGAAAAGACCTTTAGAGTAAATAATCTGGAAGATGTTAGTGTTGATTGGAAATAGCCAATGTTGACCACAAACATGGAAAATTATTTCCAGTAATTTTTAGTAATTTAATTTGTCTTAGTATATTAGTGTAAGAAACCATTTCTGCAAGAAAGTGGCCAGTTATCAAAGGGAATTGGGGCAGTCTTAAGGACAGAAGAAAAGTCCAAGGAGTTAGTCATTTCCCAGATCTCCCTATGCCTTCGTTATCTTAAAGATAACATTAAATATTATCTTTGTTTCTTAAGAGATTACATTTCTCTGGTGATTACTATATTCCAGTTACTGTTCTAAGCTTTTTATATGTGTTCTTTTATTTAATCTCAAATTCATAAGTTGGATACTATTATGATTCCCTTTTTTAAGAGGGAAAAATAGAGGTAGAGAGGGCTTAGGTAATTACCTGAGAGATAACACAGCTCTATGTGTTGGAGGTGGGATTTCACATGCTCAGAGGGTTGTAGAGCTGAGCTCTTAACCTAATATACTCTGTTTGTGTTAGGCAGGACAACCCCACCCCCCTAGCCAAATATGTCCACACTCTTATTCCTCCAAAACTATGAATAGGTTTACTTCAAATGGCAAAAGAAACTTTGTTGATATGATTACATTAAGAATTTGTGGATAGGGAGGTAATTCTAGATTACATGAGTGGGCCCAGTGAATGACAAGGAGATTTGACAAAGGAAGCAGGGATCCAGAGATGCCACTGCTGATGGTGGGCCATGGGCCAAGGGAATCAGGTGATCTCTAGACCCTGGACCACAAAGAGTGCATTCTCCCCTTAGCATCCGCAGAAGGAAGGAATCCTGCCAAAACTTTTGATTTTTGCTCAGTGAACTTCATTTGGCTTTCTGACCTCCAGAACAATAAGAGTAAATTTGTGTTGTTTTTAACCCATTACGTTTGTAGTAATTTGTTATAGCAGCAATAAGAAACTAATACAATATTTTAAACCCATTTTTTTTCTTTCACTCAAATAACTACCTCTACTTTTTAAATGGCTTACATTCACATTCCCAAGAGAATCTTGGTCACATTCAGATGCCCAAGAAAAGACATCTGTATAGTTGTATTGGTTATTTTTTTGGGGGGGTGGAATTATTGTCCAGGCAATCTCAGAAAACTCTATCTGACCTACAAATTTCTGCCTATAACCTGGGCTTTAATCCCTGGTCTGTTCATTCAGGTATGGAAGACGCTTACAGGAACAAGGTGTCTTTGTGTGTTTAGTGATGAGAATGGCATGGAAGTTACTTGGAACTTCATAGGTTTATTTCTAGGGTATTATTATTGTTGGTGTTTTTCATTTCAAACCAGTTGTCTATTTACTGTAACCAAAATCTTTTTGCACCTTGCATCCATTGCTCTTGGTGTGCATGATTATAAAAATTTCAGTATCTGTCCTGTGTCATGTGACAACTGTACACTTGCTGTGCTTCATTAACTTCTATGTGAATAAGGTTATATAATAGCAGGTGATTTTTAATTGTTGTGACAGTTTTGAACTTCATTCTAATGAAATATAATGGGTTATGAAAGGCATTCTCTTTCTTTTTAATCTAGTGGTTATTATCACAGACTCTGGTGTCAGACTGTGTAGATTTGAATATTGGCTCCCAAATGGTTGGGAAGGCTTATTGTCCTTGATTCTCTCAGTTTCCTCAGCTATGTAGATGATAATAGTACCTGCCACATAAGATTATGATAAGAACTAAATATCTTAATGCACTTAAAGTGCTCAGAACAATATCTAGCACAAAGTAAGTGCTTAGTAAATACCAGCTGCTGTTATTACTAAGCATTTTAAAATTACTTCAGATTTAACATTTCTTTGGAAAGAAATTGGTCCTGTTGAATTTATTTTTATATATTGTAGAGCATGAATGCAGTATGCTCTTTATAATTTTAGAATGAAGCTCTTTATTTTTTCTGCTCTAGATATTCTTTGTCTGTATTTGAAAATGTTCATTGTTATTAATGTTAAACTTTAGTAAAAAGGCACAGGGCTGGATCAGCATTAAGACTTGGCCTATATGGTGTCCATTTGTCCCCACATGGCTGTCATTAAGCCTATATTTAGAATTCACAGCTCTATATCTAAGGAGCAATAATTTATGATGTTTTTTATTTTCTCTTTAGAAATTTAAATTTTTGAACAACGAATGGCTTTAAGGAGAAGTGTTTCCTCGGTATTCACAAAGGCTGACCAAGTGTGGGTAGATCTTTATTATGACATATGTTTGCAAGACAAACATTGTCAACAGAACAGCAGGGTCCTTGACATGATTATTACTTTTGCTAGAATTAAGGCTTCCCAATATAGAAATCTCAGGAAACAGCTGCCTTTCATTCTCCTCTTTACTACATTATGGTGTAGTATATTTTTAGCAGCAAACTTTTTAGTCAAATATCACACAGAGCACATTGATTATCTCCGATGATAGTCCTGAGACATTTCCATGGAGACACTGGTGCTCTCAAGTTTGCTCTTGACTAGAGATTTTAAGAGTTTTGTTGTCTCGTAAACTTAGTAAGTTAGTAGCCTTTTCACATCAGGAAATTCTTATAAATCTTTGACTGTCTCACCAAATTTAAAATGGGCATGGTGACCCGCTTCTATTATTTTATTTGGCCATCATGGGAACAAATAAGATGTTTGCAAAGGAATATTCAGGAATATTCCTTTTAAATATACTAAACATAGGTAATATATTGTTTTTATTTTTGTGTTACATTCTCCCCTAAAGAGCTTTTGAAAGCACATGGGAAGATGAAAGTTTCAGGTAATATATAAATTTCCATTTAACTTTTTTTAAAATTAAACTTTTCATTTTGAGATAATTGTGGATTTACATATAGTTGTAAGAAATGATATAGAGAAATGCAATACATTCCTTACCCAGTTTCCTAATGAGAACATCTTACAAATCTAGAGTATACTATCATAATTAGGACATTGAAGGAGATATGGTCAACTTACAATATACTGCTTCTCAACCTGTGGTGGAGTTATGTCCTTATAAGCCTATCATCAATTGAAAATATAATAAGTCCAAAATGCTTTTAACACATTTAACCTACCAAACATAGCTTAGCCTAACCAATTTTCAATGTGCTTGGAATTTAATATTATTCGATAGTTGGGCAAAATCATTTAAAACAAAGCCTGTTTTATAAAGTTATTATAAAGAATTTTGAACCAAGATTCAAAATTTAAAGTATGGCTTCCACAGAATGAGTATCACTTTTGCATTGGAAAATTTAAAAAAATCATAAATGGAACCATCGTAACTCAGAGTCATCTGTAGAAGGATATATATACAATAGACAAAATGTATCTACCAAACATTTCCATCATCACAAGGATGTATCAAGTTGCCCGTCTATAGCCACATCTACTTGTCTCCTACCACACACCCTCTTTAAACCTCAGCAACCACTAATGTGTTCTATAATTCTATAATATTTCATTTCAACAATAGTACATAAATAGAAAACAAATGTAACTTTGGGGGATTAATTTTTTTTTCACTTAGCATAATTCTCAGGAGATTCATCCAGGTTTCTGTGTGCGTCAATAGTTTCATTCTTTTTCTATTGCTGAGTGGTACTTCATGGTATGGTTTTATCACAGTGCAGCCATTCATCTACCAAAGGATATCTAAGTTGTGTCCTGTTTTGGCTATTATGAATAACTCTGCTATAAACATTCATGTATACATTTTTTTTTGGGAACATGAGTGTTAATTTTGTGGGTTAGATGCCTGGGAGTCCAATTGCTTGATGGCATAGTAGTTGCATGTATAGTTTTTAAACAAACTGGCAAACTTTTCCAGAATAGCTGTACCATTTTACATCACCCCCAGCAATGCATGAGTGATCCAACATCTCTGCATCTTCACCAGAATCTTGTGAGGTAACTATTCTTTATTTTAAACAATTATCTAAGTGTGTAGTGAAATCTCATTTTTGTTTTAGTTAGTGGTTTCTTTTTTTAAAATTAATTAGTTTATTTATTTTTTATTTTACTTTAAGTTCGGGGATGTATGTGCAGAACATGCAGGTTTGTTACATAGTTATACATGTGCCATGTTGGTTTGCTTCACCTATTTATCCATTCCCTAATTTCCCTCCCCTTCTGCAACAGGCTCTGGTGTATGTTCTCTTCCCTGTGTACATGTGTTCTCATTGTTCAACTCCCGCTTAAGAATGAGAACCATGTGGTGTTTGTCTTTTTGTTCCTGTGTTAGTTTGCTGAGGATGAAGCGTCCAGCTTTATCCATGTCCATGTAAAGCACATGATCTCATTAATTTTTATGGCTGCATAGTATTCCATGGTGTATATGTACCATATTTTCTTTCTACAGTCTATTATTGATACACATTTGGGTTGGTTCCTTGACTTTGCTATTGTAAATAGTTCTGTAATAAACATATGCGTGCATGCGTCTTTATAGTAGAATGATTTGTATTCCTTCGGGTATATACCCAGTAATGGGATTGTTGGGACAAATGGTATTTCTGGTTCTAGATCCTTGATGAATCACCACACTGTCTTCCACAATAGTTGAACTAATTTACATTCCCACCAACAGTGTAAAAGCATTCATGTTTCTCCACAGCCTTGTCAGCATCTATTGTTTCTTGACTTTTTAATCATCATTCTGACTGGTGTGAGACAGTTTCTCATTGTGGTTTTGATTTGCATTTCTCTAATAATGATCAGCGATGTTGAGCTTTTTTTTCATGTTTGTCGGCCATGTAAGTGTCTTCTTTAGAGAAGTTCTGTTCATGTCCTTTGCCCACTTTTTGAAGGGGTTGTTTTTTTCTTGTAAATTTGTTTAAGTTCCTTGTCAATTCTGGATATTAGACCTTTGTCAGATGGGTAGATTGCAAAAATATTCTCCTATTCTGTAGGCTGCCTGTTCACTCTGATGATAGTTTTTTGTTTTTTGTTTTTTTTTCTGTGCAGAAGCTCTTTAGTTTAATTAGATCCCATTTGTCAATTATGGCTTTTGTTGCAATTGCTTTTGGTGTGTTAGTCACGAAGTCTTTGCCCATGCCTATGTCCTGAATGGTATTACCTAGGTTTTCTTCTCGGGTTTTTATGGTTTTGGGTTTTACATTTAAGTTGTTAATCCATCTTGAGTTAATTTTTGTATAAGGTGTAAGGAAGGGGTCCAGTTTCAGTTTTCTGCACATGGTTAGCCAGTTTTCCCAGCAACACATTAAGAGACCCTTTCCCCATTGCTTGTTTTGTCAGGTTTGTCAAAAATCAGATAGTTATAGATGTGTGGTGTCATTTCTGAGATCTCGGTTCTGTTTCTTTGGTCTACATGTCTGTTTTGGTACCAGTACCATGATGTTTTGGTTTCTGTAGTCTTGTATTATAGTTTGAAGTTTCTGTAGCCTTATATTATAGTTTGAACTCCAGCTTTGTTCTTTTTGCTTAGGATTGTCTTGACTATATGGGGTCTTCTTTGATCCCACATGAAATTTAAAGTAGTTTTTTCTAACTCTCTGATGAATGTCAATAATGGTTTGATGGGAATCACACTGAATTTATAAAGTACTTTGGGCGGTATGGCCTTTTTCATGATATTGATTCTGTCTATTCATGAGGATGGAATGTTTTTCCATTTGTTCATGTTCTCTCTTATTTCTTTGAGTAGTTGTTTGTAGTTCTCCTTGAAAAGCTCCTTCACATCCCTTGTTGTGAAGGACCTATGTATTTTAGTCTTTTTGTAGCAATTGTGAATGGGAGTTCATTCATGGTTTGGCTCTCTGCTTGTCTATTGTTAGTGTAAAGGAATGCTTGTGATTTTTGCACGTTGAATTTGTATCCTGATACTTTGCTGAATTTGCCTATCAGCTTAACAAGTTTGGGGCTGAGATTCTGGGGTTTTCTAAATATAGCATCATGTCATCTACAAACAGAGACAATATGACCTCCTCTTTTTTTATTTGAATATGCTTTCTTTCTTTCTCTTCCCTGATTGCCCTGACCAGAACTTACAATAGTGTGTTGAATAGGAGTAGTGAGAGAGTGCATCCTTGGCTTGTACTGGTTTTCAAGGGGAATACTTCCAGCATTTGCCCATTTAGTATGATATTGGCTGTGAGTTTGTCATAAATAGTTCACTATTCTGAGATATGTTCCATCAATACCTAGTTATTTTGAGAGTTTTTAACATGAAAGGATGTTAAATTTTATCAAAGGCCTTTTCTGCATCTATTGAGATAATCTTCTGGTTTTGTCATTGGTTTTGTTTATGTAATGAATTACATTTATTGATTTGCATATGTTGAACCAGCCTTGCATACCAGGGATGAAGCTGACTTGATCATGGTGGATGAGTTTTTTGATTTGCTGCCGCATATGGTTTGGCATTATTTTATTGAGGATTTTGCATTGATGTTCATCAGGGATGTTTGCCTGAAGTTTTCCTTTGTTGTTTTATCACTGTGAGGTTTTGATATCAGGATGATGCTGGCTTCATAAAGTGAATTAAGGAGAAGTCTCTGCTTTTCAATTGTTTGCAATAGTTTCAGAAGAAATGGTGCCAGCTTCTCTTTGTAATTCTGGTAGAATTCAGCTGTGAATCTGTCTGGTCCTGGGCTTTTTTTGATTGGTAGGCTATTAATTACTGCCTCAATTTCATAACTTATTATTGGCTTATTCAGAGATTCAACTTCTTTCTGGTTTAGTTGTGGGAAGGTGTATGTGCCCATGAATTTATCCATTTCCTCTAGATTTTCTCATTTATTTGTATAGAGGTGTTTATAGTATTCTGTGATGTTAGTGTTTCTCTGATATCCTTTTTTTTCTGCTTGATCAATTCAGCTATTGATACTTGTGTATGCATCACGAATTTCTCATGCTGTGTTTTTCAGCTTCATCAGGTCATTTATATTCCTCTCCAAACTGGTTATTCTAGTAAGCAGCTCCTCTAACCTTTATCAAGATTCTTAGCATCTTTGCATTGGGTTAGAACATGCTCCTTTAGCTCAGCAGAGTTTTTTATTACTCACCTTCTAAAGCCACTTCTGTCAATTCATCCATCTTAGTCTCTGTCCAGTTCTGCTACCTTGCTGGAGAGGCATTGCACTCATTTGGAGGAGAAGAGGCACTCTGGTTTTTTGGGTTTTCAGCATTTTTTCATTGATTCTCATTTTCTTGAGTTTGTCTAGTTTCAATCTTTGAGGTTGCTGATCCTTGGATGGGGTTTTTGTGGGGACTTTTTGTTGTCGATACTGTTGTTGCTGCTTTCTGTTTGTTTTTCTTTCAATGGTCAGGTCCCTCTTCTGTAGGGTTGCTGTGGTTTGTTGGGTGTTCACTTCAGGCCCTAATCATCTAGTTTGCTTCCACACCTGCAGATGTCACCCACGGAGGCTGGAGAACAGAGAACAGCAAAGATGGGTCTCTGATACTCCTTCTAGGATCTCTAATCTCTGACTTCTGGGATCTGACCTTGAGGGTCACCAATCTGATGCAAGTAGGATCGCTTATGTATAGTGTGTCTAACAACTGTTGTTGGAGGGTGTCACCCAGTTGGGTGGCACAGGGAATGGGACCCATTTAATGAAGCACTATGTTTGTTGGTGGAGGGGGTGTGCTTCACTGGGGGTAAACCCACTCATCTGGGCTGCCCAGATTCCTCAGAACTACCAGGAGGAAAAGCTAAGTCTGCTGGTCCACAGAGACTGTGGCTGTCGCTCCCCCTTGAGACTCGGGCCCAGGGAGATCTGGGTTCTGTTGCTAAGCCCTTGGCTGGAGTTCATAAGGTTCCTTTAGGGAGGCCCTGCCCTGTGAGGAAGGATGGGTCAGGGTCAGGCCTGAAGTGGCACTCTGGCCACAATCTACCACAGCTGGTGTGTTGGGTTGTGGGGGATACCTCTTGGGAGCAAGCTGTCCAGCCTCCCTGGCTCCAGCAGGGGAAAAGCATGACCTAGAGCTATAGAGATGGATGCCACCCTTCCCCCACCCAGGGAGCTTAGCCTGTTAGGCAGTTGTGAGTCCCAGTGCTGGCTGCTGCCCTTCCCCCAGGGAGCTCTAACAACTTAGATAGCAAGTGGCTGCAGCTGTGGTGGTGGTCGCCCCTCCCTTCGGAAACTCAGCGGGCTTAAGCAGATTCTGTTCAGAAGCTGTTGAGAATCTGCATGGCTCTGGGGTTGGAACCCTAGGCCCTGGTAGTGTGGATTTGCAGGTGGGATCTTCTGTTCCAAGGGTTGCACAGTCCCATGGAGAAAAATAGTTTCCCTAGCTGGGTAGCACACTCACTCACTACCTCCCTTGGCTTGTGGGTGGGGCCTCCCCTACCCCGTGTGGCTCTCAGGTGGGCTGCTGAATCACACTTCTCTTCCTTCCTTTCTGTGGATCATACCTGCCACCTTGTCAGTTCTGTTGAGAGAACACTGATACCTTGGTTGCTGGTGCAGGATTCACACACTAATTACGGTTCTTTTTGATGGAAGCCTCCAATCATGGTTGCTTCTGGTCAACCATCTTGGCACTGCCCCAGTTAGCAGGTTTTTTAACAGCTAATGATATTGAACTTTTTAACAAGTGCTTCATTGCCATCTGCTTATCCTTTTCAGTGAAATATCTTTCATGTCTTTTGCCCACTTTTCTGTTGGGTTGCTTGTATTTTTTACTATTAAGTTTTGAGAGATCTTTTTATTTTCTAGACACTAGTTTCAGATATGTGGTTTGTAAATTTTAAAAACATTATATCTTACTAGGCATAGCGGCTCATACCTATAATCCAAGCACTTTCGAAGGCCAAGGTGGGAAGATTGCTTGAAGCCAGTAATTTGAGACTAGCCCAGGCAACATAGTGAGACATTGTCTCTACAGATTTTTTTTTTAATTAGCCAGGCATGGTGGTGGGTGCCTGTAGTCTCACACTTGGGATGGTGGGTGGAAAGGTTGCTTGAGCCTCGGAGGTTGAGTTTATAGTGAGCCATGATTGTATCACTGCACTCCAGCCTGGGTGACAGAAACAGAAAGAGATATTGTCTCAAATGTGTGTGTGTGTACGTGTGTGTGTATACACATATGTATGTACCATACATATGTATATACACATATATATGTACATATACGTACCTATATGCTCTGTGGGCACTTGAAAATAATGGGTCTTTTGCTGTTGTTCAGTGAAGTGCTCAATTTTCTTTGAGACTTTTTATTTGAACCATGTATTATTTAGACGTGTGTTGTTTAGTTTATGAATTTTTGGAGATTCATCTATTACCTTTTTATTATTGCTTCTAGTTTGATTTCATTGTGATCGGAAGATGCAACCTCTGTCAGTTTAATTCTTTACATTGGTAGAAGTGTGTTTTATGACCCAGTATATGGTGTAATTTGGTATATGCTCTGTAGGCACTTGAAAATAATGGGCCTTTTGCTGTTGTTCACTGAAGTGTATATATACTTACATATAATATATATATTTTTTTCTCTATATATTTTCTATATATAAATATATATCATCTATATCTGTATCTATATCTATATCTTATCTTTTCATCCTCTTTCCAGAGTTTTTTGCAGAGTAAAATATTTTAGATTTAAGTCTAATTTATCATATTTTTCTTTTGTTGATTTGGCTTTCGATATTAAATCTGGAATTCTCTAGCCCTACATTCTGAAGGTTTTCTTCTTCTTTTCCCCCAGAAAGCTTATGGTTTTATAATTAAGTGCATGATACATTTTGAGTTAACTTTTTATAAGTTGTGAGCCTTAGTTTAAGTTTCTTTCTTTTTGTTTATTGTTTATGGATGTCTATTTGCTCTAGTACCATATTTTTAAAAGTTAATTGTTCTTCATTGAATACCTTTTGAACTTTTTTCAAAAATCACTTTGACATCTTTGTGTGCATCTATTTCTGACATCACTAGTCTGTCTGTTACTCTATGTGTGTATCCCTAACTGCTATTGAGAATATGGGTTCTTTGCATTTTATTCTTTTTTTCTCACCAAATGGTTTTAGCTCTTCTAGCTCCTTTATCTTTCCTTATAAATCTTAGAATAATGTTTTCTATATCTGCAAAAAAGTCTTACTAGGATTTTTATGGTAATGTATTAAACTTCTATATTAATTTGAGGAGAATAAATATATTTTCTATGTTAAACTTTCCAGTCCACAAACAAGGTATATTTGTGAATTTACTTAAATCATCTTTGATTTTTTCTTCAGCATTTTGTTTTTTTTTTTTTAATGGAGTCTTGCTCTGTAGCCCAGGTGGCTGGAATGCAGTGGCACAATCTCGGCTCATTGCAACCTCCGCCTCCCAGTCCCGGTTCAAGGAATTCTCGTCTTAGTCTCTCGAGTAGCTGGAGAATTTTGTAATTTTTAATGTACAAGTCCTGTGCAAGTTTTATTAGATTTATACCTGAATATTACATTATTTTTAGAATCATGGGAAGTGATACTGTGCTAATTTCATTATACATGGGTTCATTGCTAGTATAACATGATTTTTATTTTTGTATGTTGATCTTGTATCCTGCAACTTTTTAGTTATCAAAGTTTTCTTGTTGTTGATTTCTTGGGGTTTCCTATGTAAATCATTATGTAATATGCAAATAGAGAGAGTTTATTTCTTTATTTCAGATATGTATCCCTCCTATTTCCTTTTCTAGTCTTATCACAAGAGCTTGCATTTCCAGAGCAGACATTGTTGCCCTTTCCTCCATCCCTGCCTCCCTGCCTCCCTGCCTCCCTGTCTTCCTGTCTTCCTGCCTTCTTGCCTTCCTTCTTTCTGACAGTCTTCCTCTGTTACCCAGGCTGGAGTGTGCAGTGGCACAATCTCGGTTCTTTGCAAACTCCGCCTTCCAGGTTCAAGGGATTCTCCTGCCTCAGCCTCCTGAGTAGCTGGTAGTACAAGCATATGCCACCATGCCTGGCCAAGTTTTGTATTTTTAGTAGAGATGGGGTTTCACCTTGTTAGCCAGGCTGGTCTTGAACTCCTTAGGCAATCCACCTTCCTCAGCCTCCCAAACTGCTAGGATTAATGCACTGGCCTCTTGTCGTTTCCTTGATCTTAGGAGGAAAGAAAGAATCTACAAAGAACTAAAACAGATTTACAAGAAAAAAAACCCATTCAAAAATGTGCTCTTCCTTTTCTGATGCCTTTGGCCTTAAAGCCTCAGCTGAATCTTACAGGGTTCCAGCTGCTCTTGATCCTTCCTTCCTTAGCAGACACCTGATTGATTTTGGACACAAAAATCAATCATGAAAGCAAATCACTTGTAATAGATCCTTCCTTTAAAATATACTGTCTCTTGGGTCTGCTTCTTTAGTTGAACTCTGACTGAATTATAAAGAAGCATTTGTCTTTTTTTTTTCTTGAGATAGAGTCTCCCTCTGTTACCCAGACTGGAGTGCAATGGTGCCATCTCCACTCATTGCAGTCTCCGCCTCCCAGGTTCACAGACTCTCCTGCCTCAGCCTCCTGAGTAGCTGGGATTACAGGCCTTGCTAATTTTTTGTATTTTTAGTAGAGACACAGGATTTCACTATGTAGACCTGGCTGGTCTCATACTCCTGACCTCATGATCCACCCACCTTGGACTCCGAAAGAGCTGAGATTACAGGTGTGAGTCACCTTGCCTGGCCACATTTGTCGTTTATCTGCTGTGAATAGACTGAAATCATGCATCTGAGCATTATAATATTACGGACTGTTTTTTGATCTCTGAGGGCTTTCTTTCTTGACCATTTGAAGCACTAGATACTGTCAAGAAAGTAGTTGAAAGAACTCTTGTATATTTTGATTTTAGTTCTGCCATAATGTGAGATTTTTTTTCTGGGTCTCTTTGATTTATAAAACATTTTGCATTTTTTGTTCTATTCAAATGAGAGAATTAATGGAGGCGTAAGGTGGCATACACACTGTGTTATTGTCCTGGTGCACAGCCTCAGTAATGAAAATCAGCTTCAGCTTCCTTAGTCCTAGGAGCAGGAGCAGGAACAGGAGAAACAGATTTCTGGAGAATCCTAGAAGCATTTCTAGATCCATCTCTTCATTATCAGAAAATTAACAGTTAACTTTCTTTCATTTACACTCAAATAAATATGTGACACTTGCAATAAATGACATTCTGTCAGAATTGTTCCTATCTTCTTCCTCATGCTATCAAAACATCATTTATTCTAGTGGTTTCTTTGACTCTATCTCATTGCTTTGTATTTATTACAACAGTAGCCTCTGCCTGCCTGTCACCCTCCTCACTACTCTCAGTATCAATGACAATGAAGGCGCCATCTTTCTGTAGCTAGTGAGAGGACTGCTGCAGCCATGGCATTGAGGCCCCATAGTTTTCCTTTGCTGGCCAGAGACCTGGCCCTCTGTGAGTGTCTGGCTCTAGGTGAACCCTTCATTAAGCCTGGGCTGTCTGCTTCTTACCAGAACCAGAACCCCAGAAACATATATTTCATTTCTACGCCCTCAGAGAAGGATCTGAGTAAGCGGGGAAGCAGCCTTATGGTGTCTAAATCAAAAATCTGTGTCCCACTGTGAATGGGGAGAGGTACTGAGAAGCCACTGCTGTCCTGTTTTGACACTCCTGTGCCATGTCTGTGCGCTTGAAGCATGGTGGGTCCTCCCTCTCCTCGGAGTCCTCCGTCCCCATCACTGCGGAGTAATATGCATTTTGAAATGCTGCATTTTCTTTCTGGTCTCCTTAACAGAAACAATGAAAAACATTAAAAAAGAACAGATGGATGTAAAGGAATCCAACCTAAATTACATTGCTATTAGAAAACTTGGAATTCTGCATTTTAGAAATCTTACAAAAGACAACGTGAAAATGAATATTGGAATATTTGGGTTGACAGACACTTCTCACTTGCTCAGCTACTAAGGCACGTAACTGCTTCCTATTTGAAGCATATGGTTTATGCCTTGAAAGACTATAATATTTCAACCTCTGCAGCCAAGAGTGGAGGAGGTAATCAGGTTCAAAACTCGTTTGATTTGGGGACGTTCAAGTCATTTGTGTAAATTGACTGAGACTTGGAGGCAGAAAACAGGCAACTGGGTGATGAATGACTGATGAACAAAGCAATAAACCAAAAAATGAATGTTGACAATAAATAAATGAATTCAGAGCCAGGTGTTGGAATGGCTTGTTGTTTGTAGAGAATGCTGAAGCATGCATCCATGTGGCATGATTTTTATTCTTAATGGCTTCCCTCTCTCTTCCTAGTCAACTATATGTATATGTCCACATAGATTAAAATAAATGTGACACAATATAGTTCACGATATCTGTGACACAAAAAGAGCTGTGATCATTTTCCTGAATGAACTCTGTGCTATAAGTGAGTTTTCAATAAAGAAAAAATGCCTTTGAGTAAAAGAGCAGGTAGAGAGCAAGAAAAACACTTTGGATAAAACTTTAGAAATACCACTTCATTGTGAAGCCACAATTGTGTGACTATTTGCTTGTGGAAGTGCATTTTTATTTAAAAGCTCAATGATTTATACATATATTTTCTTTTTAAAGTTTGCATACATGTTTTTGTCTATGTCACTGAATTTCCTGAGGATTTGTCTTTTTTAGGGTTTATCTTGATTTACCTTACTCTATTTTATTGCTAGCATTTGAGAACCACTAGATTGTGTTACTTCACTTAAAATTTCTCTGGTGTTTTATGTTAGTGTTCACCAATATGGACCACATGCAGAGGAGAAAGGTTATGAGGGTGATTCATTTGTTTATTTATATGTTCACTACATATTTATATTGTATGCCAGATACTGTGCTATGGACTGGAGCAATGGCAGTGGTCATGGTAGATTTTGAGACTCTTATCTTTGAGTCTGAAATTCACCTGAAAGTCTAGAAAGGCATAGATCTACTTAAAATTTGGATTTATGCTCTCAGTTTAAAACAAATAATGATCAGTAGGGAACATCATCATCCTTAACACATAGGAAGATTCTAAAAAGAGTACTTTAAATACATTATACTACTAAATGTGCCTTCTGTTTTGAATTGTAAGAGGAGATGTGAATTCTAAAATGTCATTAGCATTCAGAAAGCCTAAGAAGTAATATTATAAATGTTTGTTTTGTAGATAAATTAGTAGGCAGAAAACATAAAGAAAACCATATTTACTATCAATCACATGTATACTTTCATAATTTGGGTGTTGAGAAAAATTCTAATGTACTTTGCATGGCTGTTATTAAAGTTTTATAAACTTATTAGTATGGAGGATACATTAATCTCTGACACAACCATTTTTTTTTTTGTTAACAAGATCTGACATTCTAATTATATTAGAACTTAGCATAAACAGGGTCCACAAAAAAATATTTCTTCCTCTTGACAAACAAAACAAGTGATGGAGTGTACTGTACTCTTGCAAATTCAGAGGAGACACAGATAATCAGCACTTTTACAACCACCTGGTAGCAAGGCTGAAATTATCCATGTTCCTATTAGGCTAAAATATAATGAGAAGTGGTAGATAACTTCACGGTCATACTCCCACAGTCACTATGGAGGAAATGATACCTCCTGCTTAAATAATGAGGAAAACAGAAGAGACTCTTTTTCACAAGCTGTATCTTTTTTTTTTTTTTAATTTTATTTGCCTTCACATAATGAGGAGAGACAGAGAATGACTTGCTTTGCTTCAATTTGCTACCGCAGCTGCTCCCAAGCAATACAAATGCACATTGCCTCTCTTCTACTTAAATCTCTTAGAGTCTAGAAAATATTCTAGGACATGTAAAATGGTTTGTATTCTACCCTATTCAATCTCTTCTGTCTTTCATGTCTGCATATATGCAGTGGTTAACCAATCAAGCAAGCAAATTAAAAACAAAATGAAAGAAAACAAAATGTTGAATTTAAATGGCCCCTTATTTTGAAAATAAGCTAACAAATGGATAAAAAATGATATATTTGCCTTTTCAATTTAGTCTTTTTAGCAAATTTTTAATCATTTGTATGAAAAAATTATGTGCATTATATCATGAATTGATCATGAAGACTGTCAGAAAACTCTAAGAAATGCCTAAAAACAATGATTTCCTGAGATCTGAGAATTTAAATATACTTAGGAAAGCAGAGAAAGATCAAGTAATTCCATTGAATATTTTAAAAATGTATCTTTTCAAAGACTATATCTTGAAATATTTTTGACCTTTTCTCTCATTTTGAATTTGAAGACAAGAAGGCAGAGTCAAATTTGAGGCAATGATACTGACATTTATGGTTACACTTCTTCAAAGTCAAGAGTGTTAGCCAGCTAAGGCTGAGATGCTTTTAATTCCCATCCTGGAGATTTTCTGATTGTATCTTCCAATTTGTATGGGGCCTGTGTTGTGGACTGAATGTTTTTGTCTCCTTAGAATTTGAATGTTGAATCCCTAAAACCTAATGTGACTATATTTAAACATAGGGCTTATGAGGAGGCAATAGGATTAAATGAAGTCAGAAAGGTGAGGCCCTGATCTGATAGGACTGGTGTCCTTACAGAAAGAGGAAGAGACACAAGAAATATCTATAGTCACAGAGACAGTGGCTGTCTCTAAGCCAGGAAGAGACGTCTCAGGATAAACCAATCATGCTGATAGGTTGATCTCAAACTTCCAGCTTTCGGAACTATGAGGAAATAAATTTCTGTTGTTTAAGCTACCCAGTCTGTGGTATTTTCTTAATAGCATTATCTATCTTAGTAACACCAATCAAGATTTTGCTACAGGTGGCACATTCTTGTAGGGAAAAACTTCTTTCATTGCAGTGAGAGCAAGTACTAGTCACATCTCAAATTAGTAATCGCACATGAACAATTGCAACAATAAGATATTCTAGAAGGTCAAATAAATGAATGGCTATAAAATGCTACAGTAGTCATCTAGGCTGGCTGCTATCAAAATCACTCACTTTGCATCACTTCCAAACCAAGCAGAAAATAATATGTTTCTAAGTAAGAACAATGTCAATATGATCACATTTTAGATTACTTTTATTATTGAGAATCCTTCAAAATATTAACACACATGCAAATAATAAAAGTAAAAACAAATTACTATTTGCATTTTAAGCATCTGTAGTTTTATTTATAAAGTTTGAAGGTTCCAGAAGGTTTTACAACAAATTGATTCTTCTTTTGAATATAGAAATTATGACTTGCTATGTCTAGGTATAGTCCATTTCTAATTCTCTCTGTTTCTATTATGTTATGAAAGTATAGATAGATAAATGATTTTAAAATTGTTATTAAAAATAAATTTATTGGTTAAAAAAAATGACCATTTTTTTTTTGATACAGAGTGCAGAGGCATGATCTCTGCTCACTGCAACCTCCACCTCCTGGATTCAAGTGATTCTCCTGCCTTAGCTTCCCAAATAGCTAGGATTACAGGTGCCCACCACCTCCCCGGGCTAATTTTTGTATTTTTAGTAGAGATGGGATTTCACCATCTTGGTCAGGCTGGTCTCAAACTCCTGACCTTGTGATCCACCTGACTCGGCCTTGCAAAATGCTGGGATTACAGGCATGAACCACCACACCCAACCTAAAAATGACCATTTTTGAAAGGACACTGTTAGAAGTTTGCTGTACTTTATAATATTATATATATATATGAGTGTGTGTATATACCACAAATGTATGCACACATATATGATACATTTATACAAGTAGATTTTTAAAATATCTTATTACATTAAAGAAGCAACATGCTTTTTCATTTCATATTACATCCTGGATATATTTTCTCATCTCAGTAGATATAGATGTGCTCCAAATTTGTAAAGACTGCATAGTATTTCATTATGTGTAATAATAAAAAATATAGCTAACCTTTCTTCTTTTGATACACAATTGAATTGCATCAAATTATTAACATTATTGGCTGAAAATATTTCATTAAATTATACCACAATGGCCTAACATTGACATTATCAATCATTTAAGTGTTTACTAATCCAATAAATACAAATTTTAATATTACTTTTTAAAACTGGAAATTTAAAATTGTACCTTAGCCACTGAAAACAAACATGTTAAAGTCAGATCAAACTGTGGCTCTTTCATGCATTTGCTGTAAGAGGTTTATAAAGGCACTATAATTTTTAAGATCTCATATATCTTATCTGTAACGCAGTGATAATATGAATGATGTTGCAATAATTAAATGCATTTATGCAGAAAATATGCTTAGTACAGTGTGAGACACTCATACACTTGAAATATAAATTCAAACCAAACAATAGTAGTAGTGGTAGTAACAGCAGCTTTATATCCGTTTAATTGTTGGACTAATCTTCCTGACTTGTTTCAGTGGCTACTTTTTGGTAAAGTTCTTGTCTATATCCTTCACTCCTGTGCTATTATTGAGCATAAGTGTTTTCTTATTGAGCTGTGGACAAGAAGTAAAGCTTTTTATAGGGTGTGCAGGTATCTTTTCATTTCTTATTGTCATCATAGGTTTATTGGCTTCTCAGGACACTTCTCTCCATAGAGTCCAACTTAGGAGTTTCTTACGGCAGAAACCTACGGAAGAGAGTCTTTGAATCTTAGAAAGCTGGTCATCTCTTGGGGATGTGGCATTGGTCAAGCCAGTACGGCTGATTCCACTTGCCTGTACTTGCAATTGCCTAGCCTTGACCCACTGCTTTCTCAGCTCTCACTGATTCTAATCTCATGCTATTGCTATAACTCATTGTGATTTTCCACGTCTTCCAGTGTTGTTTTGGATTTAATTTAATTTAATTTAATTTTTTTTATTTGAGACAGAGTCTTACTCTGTTTCCCAGGCTGGAGTGCAGTGCAACCTCTGCAACCTCTGACTTGGCTCACTGCAAACTCTGACTCCTGGGTTCAAGCAATTCTCCTGTCTCACCCTCCTGAGTAGGTTGGACTACAGGTGCACACCACCACACTCAGCCAGTTTTGTATTCTTAGTAGAGATGAGGTTTCACTGTATTGATTGGGTTGTTCTGGAACTCCTGACCTCAGGTGATCCACCTGCCTCAGCCTTCCAAAGTGCTGGGATTACAAGTGTGAACCACTGTACCCAACTGGATTTAATAACTTTTATAAATAGCCTTATCATCAAAGGAATTTTTAAAAAAGAGAATGTTAAAAGCAGTTTTTAAATCAGCAATATTTAACTGAAAAATTATTTATTTAAGGATATAACAACGATAACAACAACAACAGCAAGAACATAATTTCTAAACCTTTTAGGGCCATGGTCTAAGGTGGTGAAAAATAGATCCATGAATGATGCAAAGCGAGGATGGATGATTCCATTAAAGTCCAAGCGTATTCAGAGGAAATCACGACTGAGACTCTTCACGGCCAATGCTCAAATTTGGTTTTGAGGTGGATAACCAAAAATAATCGAAGGGATGGATATTTTGAGATGTCTGGAAAAATGGACCAGGTGGGGGAAACTGGTAAATCAGCAGCTCTGCAGTTTACTCTCTCCTCCTTCCTGCCCCTTCTATGCCACCCAGCCTGGACTGGTCCTTGGGAAAAAGGACTGGTATATGGCAGCAGCTACCAGAGGAAAAAAGAGGCAGAGGTCTGAAAGGGCAGAGAGAAAATGGGGAGTTTCCATGCCACCTGCTTATATCAACCAGCTTCTGATGAATTTGAAAGTATTCAAGTAAAAAGGAAACATGATAATTAACCCATAAATAATAACTGCTAGTATATGCCACCATTTTGAGGAAGACACAGATTATTATGAGTAGGATACATTCATTGAGCTGTAATGATTCAATTTACAATATCAGTCATTTGAACCACACATTCACACTTCTGTTTTCATGAATCGTTTACATAAATCATGGGGCAGAATATAATGTAGTTTACCATCATTGTCTTCTGAATTTGCAAATCCCTGTCCTTTAATGGTGCATCTTATTTTTTTGACATATCCAAAATACACAGAGTTGAGTTAAAGAATAGTGTTGTGATCATTTTACATTTCCTTGTATGGCTAATAAATTGTCTGTGGAAGCAAGTCTGACTGAAAGAAGTCCTTTAGCAATAGAAAATGTCTATAATGACCAAATAAATCTCTTAAGATGCAATGCATACCTTTCTCTTCTGTGCTCTGCCTGAAGGTTAGTGAGCATTCGATAAGTGTTAAATGAGTAAGAAAAGGGAGAGAGAGAAAGAAGAAAAATAACGGGTCTGAAAAAGAGAAAGAAGACACAGACTAAGTAGTGCTTAATATAATTATGTCATATCTTTGCACATTACAAAGCACTTCCTGGTACATTACCAGAAGAATATAAAGACTTTGGAAAACAATATTATTTTGAGATGTGTTTGGTTTTATTTAGCCTTACTTGGTTTTTATTCTCATGCTTACTTTAAGTTGTAGATTCAGTTTTTGGTACTTTAGAAAGACACATAATGTAGCTTAGAACTTAAAGCAAAGTATTGCTGGATTTAGATTAGTAGGATTTCTACATTTTGTGACTGAATCTGTTCAAGGAGGAACAAGAAGTGTGGTTGATTTAATTCGATCAGAAAATGTCATTTATCTTACTCGTGGATATCTGAATCTGGATAAAGAATAGCAAACCTACAGCAGCACTGTTTGCCATTTAATGTTGCTTTCTTTGTTTCCTCTAAAACATAGTTTGTCTTGAAAATGTACTATATTTATTTGTTTATTCACCAGTTTTTGTTTGCCTAGATAGAGTGAATGGATATAAACAAACATTTGCATGACCTCTTTTACAGATTTTTTTTCTGCCTAGTTCCCAGCTCTTTCTGGTCTGACTAGAGTCCTGAATATAAAGTATACCAGTTACTGCAAAGCTCCACATATGTAGGCACTTTATACTCCTTATTGATAACGAAATTCCATAAAACATGAACAGTTTCTAGAATTAGCAAAAATGGAGTATTTATCATGTGAAAAGCAGTATTGGGGACTGGCCACTCCAATATGTGCATTGGTCACAAGATGAGTTGGTAATTTTTGTTTGATGTTGATAAATGGTACCCTTCTTTTTATTTTTACTCAGAATGAAATTACGTGAAATAACTTTGATAGTGTTTGTAAATTTAGGAGCATCTTGGGCAAAGCTTTTTTGGAAAATTGAACTTGTCTTTCTAAAATATTCACTTTATTTTCCTAAATTCTGAGATGTTTTGGATTTAAAGTGCTTTTGTGCACATTTCAGAATAGTTGTATGTTTCTATTTTTTTCATGATAAAAAATGAAGAGTCTAAGAAATTCCTATCACTGATTATAAGACAACTTATACACATTTAAAGTATTTAATTTGTTTTAACTTGTATAACAAGAGAAAAATAGACTCTTTTGCAACCTATGAATCAGCTACATTGCAAAATTTCATGAGTATCTACTCTTCTCATAATACAGAAAAGAAAATATAAAATATTGACTGATTTCAGTGGAGGAAATATGAAATATAATTAAATTTATGTGTTATCATACTAGCTCAAAGGTGCGTTAAGCCTCTTACAAAGCCTAAACTTTCCCATATGAGACGTCTGTTATTTTGATTTCTATTTTAAAGATGTTTAATGTAACATCTGTATTATAAAACTCAGATTAATTAGCTAGCCTAAAATCATGCAAATAGAAAGTAGGTGAATCAGCATTTACATTCAGATTTATCTGAAACTAATGCCTCTGGTATTGCTGCTATATTATGCTCTCCCTCTTTTTTATTTACTTTTTTGTCATTTAGATGCATTTATTAGGATGGCAAAATATATTCTAAGTGTGTTATTTGCATTGTTAAATAATATTCCTAAAGGAATGAAAGGGAAAATGAGAAGAAAAGGAGAGAGAGAGAGAGAGAATAGACTGTAGATTTTTTTTTCTTTCAGAAGGTAAAACCAGGGAAGTAGTTGACATTTATTTTTTCTTTGCTTTGGGCTAATTTCTTCAGTCATTTGAGTAAGATTTACTGTCCACATATTTCTGAAGCCACTAAAATGCCCTTTCTCCTAGTATAAAAAAATAATGTATTCCTTTGTTGTTTGCTTAAATGGACTTAGGAAATAGAAAGAAGCTCTCCTGTAACCCTCTTTTCTAGAGTTCATATATAAATACCCAATGACACTCTCTGAAACTTCTCAGTGCCTTTGCAGAAAGTTCCTCTTTCGCTCTGAGACAATATTCCACCAAGTTCTTATATCATCTATTCCTAAGTTTCCTTTCATTCTTTTGTTGTTTTACTCATTTATTTTTGTGTGGATAAGAACTAATAACATGGAAAGAGTTTCTCTTATACATTACCAATTTAGATGCATGTACAAATCCACCCACCAGTGTTTCAGAAGGTTCAACTAAAATGGCCAGGTATCTACTAGTCCTTAATCATAAAACCATGTTTATCTAAATATCGCTGTTTATTCAGACTGCAGAGATCTTAACCTGTGCATGTAGATTTTCAAGACAATTCCTACCTTAGTGATTTCAGCTCTCTCTCTGAATTTCAGTGGTGTGAACTACAGAAAGTATTCACTTAGGATGTCTTCTCTACTCCCTTGAATTATTATTTATCCTCTGGCTATTAATACTCATCTCCTAAATGAAGGTAAAAGCTGCTATTTAGTGCTTTCTTATGCTCTCCTGACCCATCCCACCTGCAAGCCTAAACCTGCACCTACAAATGGGTAGGCAATTAGCAAATATTTTCTTTAGTATTTTTTCCTCAATTCATACTTAAAGAGTAACAACATTGATGACAGAAGATAACAGTCTACTCAGCAATTCCTTAATGATAGTACATTGAAAACATTATTAGGTTTGGAATCGTGTGACTTAGTAGAAAACTGTTAACCTGAGAATCCTGAGGATCTTCACTATACTAGTCTCAACTTGTAGTCAACTCAGTCTGTGTCTTTGGTTATGTCATGTATCCTCCCTGGAGCTTTTCCTAATCTTTAAAAAGAGAATGTAGAGATGGATATTCTCCAGTTTATTTTCTGGCACTAACCTTCTAAAAAATGTTATTCTTTCCTTTATCTCTAGAAACTGTAAATTTGGTTGCTGTCAATGCATAGGCAACGTATATTGCTTTTTCCAGACCTGATGGATTTTCACACAGGGTCAGACCTGCTGTGACAATGCTACTCTACACTGCTGGCTATTGTTGACAAGGGAATTGTGCTCTAAATAACATTGTCCTAGGGTTTCTTAGAAGAATGTTAAGGAGGAGCTGGTGTGCTCAGACATTCTTGACTAGTCTGAGCCACCAGATACTACTTCACAGCGCTTACTGCCAGATTGAATAGGCAATGAGAAAGATAGAAGGATTAGGAGAAAACTAATGTAGAGGAAACATTCAATGGATCTTTTCACCTAAACTGTGGAGGTGGATTTTTCTATCCTGTTTTTTATCACAGAGGTTACTTCTCCCCTGGTTACTGTGTTCAAGTCAGAGGTAAGGAACTCAAGACATAACGATAGCTTTCTGTATATTCTGCTTTCCTTGGCTCTTCTGAACAGGCTCATTTTAATCTTGAGCCCTGGAATGGAAGAGAGGGGTTATGGAGGTAGGAAGATGCGAAGAAAAATATGGGAATTTCCTATCTTAGCTGAAGTTTACAGAGCACCAGTACCTGCAGTAGATGTAACCGTCCCTGTGGTAGATGAGAAGGTTGTGAGAAGGGTACAAGTGGTGGAGTGGCAGAACCAGAAAGGAGGTGATAGCAAAGAATTCCCTGGCTTCCAAGGGCTCAAATATTCCCCTTGTGCCCAACAGAAGTTCTTGGGTGTATTAATCAGAACCCATGAATGAACCATTAGAAAAATGAGATGTTTCTGGAGTGATATGTGGGAATATGAAGCAAGATAAGAGAAATAAGCAAGGATGAGCTTACATCTAAATGAAGATAAAATGTCAGATAGGTCAGTAGTAACCACACACTGCATTCTTGCAGACTGCCTATGTGGAGAAGCCATACCACAAACTCAATATATGCTTTCAGGCATCATAGGGTTATTGTAGGGGACTAACTAAGGCTTGCTAGCATGTATGGGTTAGCTCTGACTAATCTTCTCTATAACTTAGGTAACTCTCAGCACATAAGTGTATTCTTGGGGTGAAGAAATGGTGGAGTATAGTGATGAGTCCCCTTAGGCAGATTTGCTAAATCATACTGTGACTAAGATACAAGTCTTGAATTTTCCAGGATGTCAGTGTCTTGGACTAAAAATTTAGAGTGTGTTTTCTGACATCTAAAGAAATGAAGGTTAAAAATGAAGAAAAATATTCAGGTATCAAGTAAAATTTTATTTTGCTCTAGTTTTATTTTACTTTTTGTAGTTCATGACTAATTTATACTTGTTAAAATTTTATAGTAATGAATCTCAGTCATCGCAATGTCTTTCTTAAGTGAAATATTATTTACAAAAATGTTCTACAAACTATGATGATGTACAAATTCTACTTTGAAACTTACTTGTGACTTAGGGTCTATATTGCTTAGCAAAAAGGATTGGATGCACAGGAGACATATTTGTATCCACAATATCTACAATATCATGTCAATATATGCATAATTTATGGGCAGATTGAACAGGCAATGAGAAAGATGGAAGGATTATGAATATTTAAAAGGATGAATGAAGGTAAATATTGTTTCAATAAAGAGATTATTTAAGAGATAAAGCACTTAAAGATTAATTCAATAGGTTGTCTTAATACCCTATTCCATAAAGTTTCACTATAGAAAGCAAATATTTGGGGATATAGTTTAGTCTAAAGTTGTCTGAAACAGCAAGGCATTCTCTTAGTTTATTCCAACCTTCTCTATAATTGCTTAAGTTATTTTTGCTCTCCAGAAAGTGGAGATGTGGTAAGGAGGACTTCTGAAGCTTCTAATGGACTTGAACGGGTACTTGAGAGTCACTTCAAAGAGTGAAGAATTCTGTTGGCTGCCTAGAATTTTTCTTTCCCTGCAAACTGTATTTATATCTAAAAATGAATGTGATTCATATAATGCAGATGAAAATATCCAGTACCAGACAAACTAAGATACTAAATCTAGAAAACATTATACCTTTTCTTGTTTTCCCTAATTCTTACCTTTTTCCTGTTTACCTTTCCTTTTCCCTCTTAACTTCTCTTCATTTTTATTATTATTTTCCTGTATTCATGGCCTTTATTCTATTTATTCCTATGAGGTAGAAAATTATTCTGATTTGTGAATTTTGCCTTATTTTCATAGGCTCCAAATAATAAATTGAATTGAGATTGAGGATCTAAGACCTTGAAAAATAGCATATTCTTTGTTCCTGTCTTGACATCTTTAGTCATATACATATTTTCTCAGTATTGCTTTTAACACAAACAAGGAAAACATAGCCTAAAATAGATAGATAGATAGATAGATAGATAGATAGATAGATAGATAGATAGAGAGTATTTTATAAAGATTAACCATCTTTTGCAAAGAAGTTCTCTTCTAGTTTTCTTTCCTTTTTTTTTTTTTTTTTGGATGGCGTTTTGCTCTTGTTGCCCAGGCTGGCGTGCAATGGTGTGATCTCAGCTCACTGCAACTTCCACCTTCTGGGTCCAGATTCTGCTGCCTCAGCCTCTTGAGTAGCTGAGATTACAGACATACACCACCATGCCTGGCTAATTTTTGCATTTTTAGTAGAGAGGGGGTTTCTTCATGTTGGTCAGGCTGGTCTCGAGCTTCTGACCTCAGGTGATCTGCCTGACTTAGCCTCCCTAAGTGCTGGAATGACCCATGTGAACCACTGTACCTGGCCCAATTATTCAGTAATTATTCATGCTTGTTCTTTATTAAATATAATATAAATGATGTAGAATTACATCAATAAAATGTATTTTCCCTTATGTAGTAGAGATAAGTATAACAAGATCTGATTTTTTAAGTTAAAGTCTTCATTTTATTATTCAGAACTTTCCCACGATTCAACTTCACATCAGTTTCTGTAGCAGCAGGAGGCAATCTGGGTGTTGGCTCTTTGAATTTACAAAATTAAGTCAAAAGAGAAGTCCACATCACTTGTCATTTATCACATTTAATTCTAATAGTTTTTATCTTAAAAATCCATTAATGCATATTAATTACATGACCAGAATTAAGCCAAGTATTTCAAAAGGTTCAAAGAACCAAATAATCTGATTCTTGGAACAACTAGATTCATGTTCAAGTTGGTAACATACACTTGCATACATGCCATCATTAAGAGGTTAACAAATTGTAATAAAATGTCATAAATTGTAATAAAAATGTATTGCATATTAAGAAAGCTTCTCAATTACATGCGAGGTCAAGACGATTTATAATGCTCACGTATTAGTCCATTTTCACCCTGCTATAAAGAACTACCTGAAACTGGGTAATTTATAAACAAAAGAGGTTTAATTGACTCACAGTTCTGCATGACTGGGGAGGCCTCAGGAAACTTACAATCATGGCAGAAGGTGAAGGGGAAGCAGGCACCTTCTTCACAAGGTGGCAGGAGAGAAAGAGAGCCGGGGCAAGTGCCACTTTTAAACTGTCAGATCTCGTGAGGACTCCCTCACTATCACCGGAGCAGCATGGAGGAAACTGCCCCTGTGATCCAATAGCCTTCCACCAGGCCCCCACCTCAACACATAGGGATACATTTCAAGATGAGATTTGGGTGTGGATACAGAGCCATACTGTATAGGCTCAGTACATCAGATACATAGACATCGAAAAAAATAATAATGTAAATAGAGTTTGGCTTACTGTACCTTCTTCCATGGCAATTCACACTACTGAAGACAAATAACTGGCTTTGAGTGATTCTGATAAAATTCCCAGTGTTAATTCATATTTCTGTCATGTACCTTATTCAAAATGAGCATTTCTATGGCTATTCTTTATAATTCTTTTCAGTTTTCCGGATGACTAAGCCTAACATGATATGCATTAATCATCAGTGATACAGTTTTGTTCTTGACTGTAGCACAAAAGGACCTTCTCTTTTTTTTTCACGGATGATCTTATACACACATACATACCAATGATTTCAGTGACTGTCTCCACATTTATACATTTACAACTCTACCCTGTGAGTCCGGTTTAATGTCTTCGTTGTAGTGTCTCATTCAAGTTTACCACATTAGAACAACACTCAGGATCCTCCCACTTCCACCCATCATCCTCAAAACCAGGTTCTGCTCCAGTATTTCTCATGGCTGTGATGGACTCTGTCTTCCATAAACAGGCTGAAATTTCTGACATTTCTCTAACTTTTATGCCCTCCATATCATATACATTACCAGGTACTCACTGATTTTCTTCCTGCATTTCCTTCAATTCCATATTCTTCCTATCTCTCCCATCACCATCCTGTTTCTAATTACCATCATTTCTTAATACTACAACTGCTACTATTAACTGGACTCTTCGTGTTCAGTCTTCTTCCTTAAAACAAATCTCTACTGTACGACCAGTTTTTTTCCATTATTGTTCTACAATGTATAACTAGTCATATCAATTATGCCTAAAGCTTTTAATGCCTTCCTATGATTGTTAAGACAAAGTCCAAATTCTTATTATAGACTACACGACCCAGCAGAATTTGATCCTTTTTGCTTCTCCAGGCTCATTTTTTGTCACTTTTTTCTGTTGATTCTTTGTTGTTTTTCTTTAATATAAGGGATTACACAGATAACTATGCAATACCATTTTCAGTCTCATTTTTTTCCCCTTCATGCTGAACCAGAGACAACTGCACCAGAATCATAACAAGTATTTAAATGCATATTTCTGTGTTCTATTCCATAAAGACTAAAGCAGACTCTGTGGGTAGAAATAGGACTACATTCTATTGTTTACTCCAGGGAAATTTTATACATACAAATCATTGAAAACATGTATTTCAAAAGTTAGATTTCTTTGTATTTGATATAAAGAGGTGTCTTTGCTCAATCAATGCTCTTAATTTAGGTAATCTCATCCATTATCTGATTTCCAATAACTAGATATCAGAAAAAGCCACATGTAAATCTCAATTTTCTCTCTTGACTTCGGACTTAGACATTTAATTTCCTCCATGACATCTCCACCAGATGGCTCACATCCCTCTCAAATTAGACAGAAATTCACTAAACTCCTCATGGTGACCATGCAAATCTTTTCCACCTCCAGTGTGTGTCATAAAATATCCAACCAGCCAGTTGCTCTTGCCTGAAATTTTTCTTTCACTTCCCACCAATTCACAACTATAACCTGTCCTCCCCACAAAAATTATTGCTTCTATTCACTTTTTCTGTATCAAAAGGCAACTCTCTTGGCCAGCCTGTCAGCCGTTTTGTCTAGGCTGTAGCCGTCTACCTGAAATCCCCACTTACATAATTACCTCCCATACCCACCTTAACAATTTTACACATTGCAGCCCAAAGGACCCTGCTGCTTCACTATTTAAGATTCTTCAAAGCCTTTCCACTGTATTTAGACAAAATCTAAATTCTCTAGTGTAGCTGATAAAGCTTTGTGTGATCTTACCTTTTACTCCACCTGATCTTCCTTCCCGCTTGCTCTCTTGCTGGCTGTCCTGCAGCCACACTAGCCTTCTGTCAAGTCTTTCTTGCTCAGACTATTTGCATTTTCTGTATCTTTATTTCATCCCACCTCCCCTCAACTGTGCTTGTCTAAATCCTACTTATGTTGATGTCCCTATGTGTATGTTTACGCAAAATACATATATATATTATATACATATCTATATATGTATATATACATACACAGATATGCAACACACATTTTTATGTATACACATATGTGTATGTAAACATTAGCATGAGTTAACATTAACACGAGTGGGAATTATGCATATAGGTTAAGCTTTCCCTGAAGTATAAATCTGAATTATACTGCTTTATTTTATTGTAATTTGCTTTTCTTCTTAGAATATATCCATCATTTTTAATTGTATAGTTGGTTTGAAGAATTACTGATTTAATATTAGATTGTTGCAAGAGGAATAACAGTTTTGGACCATGAATTTTAAATCATTATAACAAGGCTCAAATATATCTTTATTAATCAAAATAGGGACCATTATAATCAACACATTTTTGGCAATGAGAAATGAGTTTGTTTATTCCTGTAGCATAAAAATCCATGCTTTGGAATTCGATGAACTTTTGGTAAGCATTTTCTGTATCCTGCTGGTTTTGGAAGTGTTTTTTCAACAAAAGTTGCTGAGATGGTTGAAAAAGTGGTGGTCTGTTGGTGAGAAGTCAGGTGAATATGGCGGATGAGGCAAAACTTCGTAGCCCAATTTCTTCAACTTTAAAAGCTTTGGCTGTGTGCCCTGTGGTTGGGTGTTGTCGTGGAGAAGAATTGGGCCCTTTCTGTTGACCAATACTGACTACAGATGTTTCAGTTTTTGGTGCATATCATTGATTTGCTGAGTATACTTCTCAGATGTAATGGTTTTGCCAGGATTTAGAAAGCTGTGGTGGATGAGACCGGCAGCAGACCACCAAACACTGACCATGACCTTTTTTCATTGCAAGTTTGGCTTTGGGAAGTGCTTTGGAGTTTCTTCGCAGTCCAGCCACTCAGCTGGTCATCACCAGTTGTCCTATAAAATCCACTTTTCATCGCACATCACAATCTGATCAAGAATTGGTTCATTATTGTTGTGTAGAATGAGAGAAGATGACACTTCAAAACTTTTTTTTTTAAATAATTTTCACTCAGCTCCTGAGGCACCCACTTATCAAGCTTTTTTACCTTTCCAATTTGCTTCAAATGCCAAATGACCATAGAATGATGGTCATTGAGTTCACCAGCAACTTCTTGTGTATTTGTGAGAGGATCAGTTTGGATGATTGCTCTTAATTGGTCATTGTCAACTTCTGACGGCTGGTCACTACACTCCTCATCTTCAAGGCTCTCAGGTCCTTTGCAAAACTTCCTGAACCAACACTGCACTATAGGTTCATTAGCAGTTCCTTGGCCAAATGTTTTGGTGTTGCTATTTGTCTCTGCTGCTTTATGACCCATTTTGAACTCACATAAGAAAATCACCCAAACTTGCTTTTTGTTTAACATCATCTCTATAGTCTAAAGTACATATAAAATAAACAGCAAGTAATAAGTCATCAGCAAAAAAAAAAAAAGATAAACCAAGAAAGAAGTGTGCATTAAAACGATGTATAACCACATTTGTAAAAGAATATATTCCAATAGCAAATGACAAATTTCAGCAATGCAAAAAACAGCACAATTACGTTTGCACCAATTTAATATTGTTTTTAATCAGATGGCAGCTTCAGCAGGACAGTGTCATATCCCCAATACACAGTCCAGTGTTTGGCATATAATAGGCACTCAATAAATATTTACAGAATGAATGAACAAACAAGTAAATAGAATATCTCAATACAAAATTATGGAAATTTTTAAAAAATGAATAATTTCTAATCTTAATTGTTTCTCTTGTTATTAAATAATGCTTTAGGGTAAAGAAGGAGCAACTTTTCTGTCAAAATTTCAATGCAAGTTCAATTTATTAGATATTTAGGAAATTGTGGATCAAGATATTTATGAGGTTTCTTGGTGAAAATGTAGTCATTCTAGACAAAACATTATGCTCATGGAAATATATCAGGAAAGCAAAAATTAGCCAATATAAAAAGTCAAAAAAGAAAAAAGGAAAAAAAAAGTAGCCAATAATGTCAAATGTCAAAATTATAACTAAAAGGAGGAGCAAACAACAGATTAGGTATTTAGAACAATAGACTCATTCTGAGACCATAAATGTATGACTAAAAATGTTTATCTTATACTTGATATGTACCTTAATTGAACTACTACCTACCATGAATATATACTTTAAGAGCACACAAACTTCTCTCATGTAAAAAGTTTTACTAAATTAATAATTTACATATTGGGCCAGGTGGGACTATGGAATGTTTTTGGAATACTTAAAATTTCCAAACATCTGTGTGGAAAATAAGGTCATCCATGGTAATGTCACTGACATCAGATTTTTTCCAAGTACATAGAAGACTGCATGTGGTTTTTTTTTCTTCTTCACAATAAACAGTATCAATGACATTCCTCAGTGATTCTAGAGTTGACTCTGCTGAGATGAGCAAATTATTATACATAACTTTATGTTTTAGTTCCTTTTCCCACTAAGAATGAATAAAAGATTTAATCCTATACTAAAATTTATCTCAGGTCATCATGATTGCATCTTACAGTGGTAGACAATCTGAGCATTTATTTTATTAAACTTCAGCATAGGTAAACTGGCTTGGGAAATCAACTTAAAATGTAAAAACCGAAATATAACCTTTGCTATTTTGCCAGCAGCAAAATTGTGCATCATGGCTCACCTTAAAAGTGATGTTTTGGACTATATTGAAAAGAGAAATAGTGTAGAGACAATATTCAATTATTTGATATCTGTTAAAGCACAAATATGTACGATATGCTGTACATTTTCTTACTAATTTTTTGCATACAATTTATGAAATGCCTTCTCTGATGGCATTTTCATTTTTTAAAGTATGACTTATACTACTTAAATTGAGACATAGCTATTTGGAAAGTAGTGGAATAAATAGTATATGGGTTAAAACATGATTTACAGATGAACAAAAATCTAGATATTTTAGTTTATTATTTCATCTGAAAAAAGAGTAGTCATTATCTAAGCAGTGAGCCATGACTGCACCACTGTATTCCAGCCTGGGTGACAGAGTGAGACCTTGCCTCAAAAACAAAACAAAAAACACTCTAGCAGAGATGTTCAAAGTGTTTGTGATAATTAAAAAATATAACCCAAATAACCACTAGTCAGGGACTGGTTAAATGAATCATATCACATGTACACTGTGAAATACTATGAGGCCATTAAAACTAAGGTTAAAAAAACATAAGATAAACCCACATATACCATTCTGGGAAACCTGTAAGACAGCGTGTTGAAGTAAAAAAAACAACTGCAAGAAACAAAGAGTTCATATTTACTGGACACAGAGTTTCAGTTTGGGAAGATGAAAAAGTTCTGGAAAGGAAGGGTAGTGATAGTTGCACAGCAACGTGAATGTACATAATGCCACAGAACTGTACACTTAGAAATGGTTAAAATAGTAAATCTTGTTTTGCATATTTTACCAAAGCTATTTTAATATTAAAAAAAGCAGTTGCAGAACAACAACAACAACAAAAAAAGAGTAGTCATTATCTAAAAAGATTTTCAGTTTGATGTAATACTTTTTATAAGTTTTGTAACCCTCTTCCCAAGCCCTAAAAAATCTAATAAAAAGAGTAGTCATTATCTGAAATGATTTTCAGTTTGATGTAATACTTTTTATAATTTTTATAATCCCCTTCCCAAGCCCAGAAATCAAGGATCACATTATAAAAGGCTTTTTTTTGTTGTTGTTGTTTTGTTTTGTGACAGAGTCTGGCTCTGTTGCCCAGGCTGGAGTGCCATGGTGTGATCTTGGCTCACTGCAACCTCCGCCTCCTGGGTTCACACAGTTCTCTGCCTCAGCCTCCGGAGTAGCTGGGATTACAGGTGCCAGCCACCACACCGAACTACTTTCTGTATTTTTCATAGAGATGGGGTTTCACCATTTTGACCAGGCTGATCTTGAACTCCTGACATGGTGATCCACCTGCCTCAGCCTCCCAAAGTGCTGGAATTACAACTTGAGCCACCACTCCCTGCTAACTTTTGTAGTTTTAGTAGAGATGGGGTTTCACCATCTTGGCCAGGCTGGTCTTGAACTGCTGACATTGCAAGCCACCTGCCCTGGCCTCCCAAAGTGCTGGGATTACAGGCGTGAGCCACCACCATGTCCAGCCTTAAAAGTCTTTCTGTGACATCACCTTTCATCATAACTACTGTAAATTCTGCATTTCTATAGAATTATGATTTTGATGTGTCCATGTGTATAAAATGAAGTATATTAGCATTTGTGTATTCCAGTTTTTTTTTCCAGTAGTGTCCAATAAAAACAAGATAACATTGCTCTTTTGCTTTTATTTAATACATATAGTTCAGAGACATTCACGTATTATGGATCTTTCACTGGGTACTTCATATATTTACTTATTTTTAATTTCAATAGCTTAAGGGATACGAACAGTTTTTGGTTACAGGGATGAATTGTATAGTGGTGAATTCTGGGCTTTTAGTGCACCTGTTTCCCCAATAGTGTACCATGTAGCCAATATGTTATTTTTCATCCTTCTCCCCACCTTTCCCTCTCCCTTCTTCTGAGTTTCCAATGTCCGTTATATCACTCTGCATGCCTTTGAGTACTCACAGCTTAACTCCTACTTATTGGGGAATTTGATCATGAGATATTTGGTTTTCCATTTTTGAATTACTTCACTTAGGATAATGCCCTACTGTTCCAAGTTGCTGCAAGAGACTATGTTTTTTTATGGCTGAGTAGTATTCCATTACACACACACACACACACACACACAACGTTTTGTTTATCCATTCATTGGTTCATGGGCACTTAGATTGATTCCATATCTTTTCAGTGTGACTTGTGCTGTTATGAATATAGAAGTGTGGGTGTCTTTTTGATATAATAACTTATTTACCTCTGGATTGTTACTGCATAATCCCAGTAGTAGGATTGCTGGTTTGAATGGTAGATGTACTTTTAGTTCTTTGATAAATCTCCATACTGTTTTCCATAGAGATTTTACTAACTTACATTCCCACCAGGAGTATACGCATGTTCTCTGTTCATCATCTCCACATAAATATCTATCGTATTTTTACTTTTTAAATAATGACTATTCTGACTGGAGTAAGGTGGTTTCTCATCGTGGTTTTAATTGGCATTTTCCTGACTTTTAGTGATGTTGAACATTTTTAAAATGTTTTTTGGCCATTTGTAGATCTTCCTTTGAGAAACATCTGTTCTTGTTATTTGCTCACTTTTTAGTGGGATTATTTATTTATTTATTTTTTCTTGCTGATTTGTTTGAGTTCCTTGTAGATTCTAGATACTAGTCTTTTGTCAAATGTATAGCTTGCAAACATGTTACCTGTTTACTCTGTTAATTATCTCTTTTGCTGTGGAGAATATTTTTAGTTTAATTTGGTCTCATTTATTATTTTTTTTTTGTTTTGGTTGCATTTTCTTTTAAGGTCTTAGTCATAAATTCTTACCTAGGACAATGTCCAGAAGAGTCTTTCCTCATTTTTCTTCTAAAATTTTTCATAGTATCCCATCTTAGATTTAGGTCTTCAATCCATCTTGAGTTATTTTTTGTATGTAATGAGAGACAGGCATCCAGTTTCATTCTTCTACATATGGCTACCCAATTTTCCCTGCACCATTTACTGAATACAGTGTTCTTTCCTCAGTGTATGTTTATATTTTTGTCTGTTTTGTGAAAGATTAGCTGGCTGTGGGTATTTGGCTTTGTTTCCAGATTTTCTATTTTGTACCATAAGTCTATGTGTCTACTTTTATATCTCCATCAGCCTGTTTTGGTTACTACAGCCTTACAGTGTAATCTGAAGTTGGGTAATGTAATGCCTCAAGATTTGTTCTTTTTGATTCGGCTATTGAGCTCTTTCTTGATTCCATATAAATATTAGGATTATCTAATTTTGTGAAGAATGATGTTGGTATTTCGATATGAATTGCATTGACTATATAGATTGCTTTGTGCAATGTGGTCATTTTCACAATATTGATTCTTCTAATCCATGAGCATGGGATATATTTCCATGTTTTGTGTCATCTATGATGTTTTTAATGAGTGTTTTTTAGTTCTCCTTGTACAGCTCTTTCAACTCCTTGTTAAGTATATTTTTTACTTGTTAAATAAAATACCTTGTTAAGGTATTTTTTTCCTTAGCATTTTAAATGGGATTGAGTTCTTGATTTGATTATCAGCTGGGTCATTATGGATGTATAGCAGTGCTACTGATTTGTGTACATTAATTTTGTAATTTGAGACTTTACTGAATTTATTGATTAAATCTCAGTCTTTTGGAGGACTCATTAGCATTTTGTATGCATAAGACCATATTATCTGCAGACAGGGATAGTTTGACTTCCTCTTTTCCAACTTGGATGCCTTTTATTTCTTTCTCTTACCTAATTGCTCTGGCTAGGACTTCCAGTGCTATATTGAATAGAAGTGATGAAAGTGGGCATTCTTGTCTTGTTACAGTTCTTAGGGGGAATGATTTCAACTTCTCTCCATTCTATATGATGTTGACTGTGCATTTCTCAAATATCATTGAATATTTTAAAATCTAAGTAATTTCAAGTTTAAAAATACCCAACCTAAAGTAGTTTAAAATAGTATGATATCCTATATTCAATGAGTACCTTTTAAAGATTATTGAAATATATATTGATCTTATGAAATTGGTACTAAGAAATCAAAGCAGGAACTGTAGCCTCATTCCTGGAGTAATATCTACTAACTTATATGCTATCATTTTAAAAAACCTTGAGATAAGTTTAAATAATAGTACAAAAATTAGTCACATGAATTAAAGATGATGAACTAAAAATGTTTTCAAGTAATATCATTTTATTGAGTTTTCTTTCAATTCTTTTTAGGTGAAATTTTTAGATGCATGAAAAGTGAAAACTAATAGCTCTGATATATTTTATACTTCTATATTTATCCTATTACAAATTGGATTGAAGTGGCACTATTAGAATATATGTTTGTATCTATGACTCTCCACAAATATTTCTTAAATGTATATTAATAAATGGAGAACTAAATAAGAGAATTAGATGTATTTTATACATATCTCAAATTTCTGACACTTGATCTTCGATTTAAAATATAAATGGTTTCAAGATTATGGATTTAAATGTAAAAATTAAATAATTCAAGTATTAGCAGAAAACTGGTATGCATTTCTTCATAACCTATGTGTAAATAAAAGTCTTGTAGCTATGACTTAAAATCTAAATGTAATTTTAAAAGTCTCATAGAAAAATTGACTACATATTTTAAAAAGATAAAAGTTGCATACAAAAAGAAAAGCTTTAAGCAATTTCAGGAGATTATTAACAAGAGATAATATTGGGACATGTGGGAGACAATATTTGCAACACTTATCACAGATAAAGAGCTAATGTCCCAAATAAATAATGTTGAGTTGAGGACACAATCAAAAGTTAGATAGAAAATGAGAAACAAACAAACAAACCCAAACCAAAATCATATGTCTTTGCTCATTTGTACAGAACACATACAAGCAAAAGTTAGAAACTAATCAGATGACTTATTTAGAGAAAGTAGGTGGGAAATGGGTAGAGAAGATAAGAAGGTTAGAACAGAAGAAAGGCTTGTCAGCAGGACGCTTCTCTGAGTATACCGTTTTTAACATTCTGCACTTGGGGATCAGATTAATGTTTCACATGCACACAGAATGAATTTAATAAACAATTATAGGAAATGGTAAATACAAAAGTAAATACAACTAGAAACAAATGAGCCTAACCATGTTTCAAACACACAACACAAACACAGTGAAGGGAAAAAACAAAGTATATTTTGTATATTTTTATTTAACAAGGAGTTAAGAGAAGTGATATCAAGTGTATTTTCTGCTGCCTGCCTACACTTTAAACTTAACTGGGAGTTAATGTTTGCTTTGAAATAAAAGCAAATTGATCATATTATGGCATTTAGTTGTCTCTATTGTCTAGCATTTTATGAACATTTTAATATCACAGTGAAAAAGTAAGAGAAATACTGATAGGCTATTTCTAACACCCTTCTCCTTTGCTATATCCCACTTCACAAATTGGAAGATGAGATGCCCAATTTCCTGAATTATTTTGCAACTGAGGTTAACCATATCCCCCTGTTCCAGCTCATTGGACTGAAGTGAAAGTCTAATTTTCCTGCTAAAGACAGATGCAGCTGGTACCACTGCTTTCCACAAGACTGATGCCTAGATTTGCATCTGTCAAAAATGGATGACACCTTATTCCTTGCTCTAGGCCATGAAAAATACAAACCTAGTTGTTTAAGCTCTCCTTGGTGTTTTTTTCTGCTAAGTGAAAATAAAACATCCCTCACTTACATACACATCTTCATGCTCAGTTCATGCCCTGAAGCTAAAATTACACAAATAAAATACTTTTGGGTAGAAAAGATAAATTTGTTCTTACAGATATTAAAACTTAATATTATTTATATATGAATTATCTCATTTAACCTCCAACATGCTTAAGAGCAAGAATTATGATACCAAGTTTATAGGTGATCAAACTAAGATTTGGAGATTTTAATTGTAACACCTAAGACCATCTAGCTCATAACAAAATCAGAATTCAACAACAGGACTTTATTAATTAATTTCACTATGCTCTTCAGTCCTACGTAATAGATAAATTCAAAAGAACTTTCAACAAACCAAAATCATGATACCTCTTTGGAGATAAAATCCAGATAAATATAAAGTATTAGTCTTGGTAGGTATTGCTTTTGTCTGTTTTTCCGATTTATGGCTAAATTCTCTGTACCTCAGAGCTATACATGTGATTACAATGGGCTTTGAAATTTTAAGGTTCATTACAAAATCAAATAACTTAATATTTACTTTGCTAATAAAACTAACTCAATACATATTACTGCTGCAATTTTTCCTGAGTGGACTTTAATAAATTCCTGATTCTGGGCAGAACAATCTTCAACATGATTATTTACTCAAATTGAGTATGCCACTGAGAAAATTGTTTTTCCTGAGTGTAAAACAAATGACGAAATATTCTGCTTTCTTAGAACTTACGTTTTTGTGTTTGAGGGATAGAAGTAATAAAAGTTCCCATTGTAATATGACTAACTCACTAGTACAAATGTAAGTAGTAGGAAAATATCTAAGATTAAATAACTGCATTGGGATTCAAAGACTAGGTATTCTAAATGTCAGTTTTATTAATTAAATAGATCGTTGCATGCTACTATGGATCAGCTAGTTTCTTAATTCCTGAAAATACAAAAAATCCATATCCAGCCGAAATAAGCTCATTGTTCTGTAGGGCAGTCTTAGAGCAATTATTGAAAAAAAAAAAAAACCACTGTAATGAGGCATTAAATAAATATGGATATTATATTCCAAAAGTGATGATATAAAACAGTTACCTTTGCTGTGGAACATCGTCTCCGATGAAGTGCCATTTGCTCTGGACTTGACAGTTTCTGGTGGGAGAAGTTGTAGGGATTTCTGCTCAGAGAAGGAACAGCTGACAAGGCCAAGTAAGGAACAAGTACAGAGCATTTGCAGAAGGTAAGAGAGGTGTGCTGTAGACAGGTTACGAAACGCTTAAAAAGGAGTTTTACTGTAATAAGTGGAAATCTTTAGGGGATTTTAAGGAGAAGAAACTTGTAAATTTTAACTTTCCAGATTTATTTTTGCTTTTTGTTTAAACTTTATCTTGAAGTGAAAAGAAATGGATTCCTTTGCTATCAATTACGTTTCTGGGCTTTTGAAGCTCTTTTGTATCTATGCTTTATTTCACTTTGTATTACGTTCCTTCAATTTAATAATAAGACTTCTTTGGAGAATTTTAAATCTTCCTTAGCTAAACCAAGGGGAAATGGAATTGATATGCACCTAGTGAAAAAGATAGCCCTCAGAACAATAGTAAGAAGCAAAATAGAGATCCCAAGGAAAATTTCATCATAGAAAGCTATGCCTACTTACTCTTTCCTCTGTGGTACTCTATAGAAGGAAATATTTATAAGTATTTATTACCCCATACTTTTCTATTCTCAGTAGAGAAATGCAGCATTCAAAATAAACACTGTTACAACCAATATGTGTAATTCAACAGTTATACAAGTGAGCAAATATTTTCAACTTCTCATGTTCTTAGTATGTTCTTTCTCCAATATTACAATGCATATAAGCATTAATAGCTTAGAAATAGTGTAAACTGGGTTTATATTACTGCCTATGTGTGGCATGATGATGATTGAAGCCTAAATACTTTGGGAATGTGTAAATTTGTCTTGGAGGTCTTCTCTCTGCCCTTTCCTGGTGCCTCAGAGAAAATCGTTTTATTTCTGTCTGGCTTAGGGTAAAATTTATCTTAAGAGCTTGCCTCTGGTTCTGAGTTGCTTATCCTAAGCTTGCCTTGTTTCATATGGTATTTGATGCCTAAGACATATACCTGAATTGAATCTCAAACTATTTGGTTTCTGAGCTCAGTTAACTTGTTTAGACAAAACAATTGAAGAAAAAAATTGCCTAATGGATAGATGAGATTTATGAATGAAACGCTGGGAGTTAGCATTTTATTTTTATTTTGCACGAGCAGAACACATCAAGATTCTCACAAAGGTTGAATTTATTTATTTTCTCACTTGTATATTTCCTGGTGCAATAGAATGCCAAAAGAACTAAATTGTCAATTTTCTGTATTTATTTGGAATATTTAATTAATGCAAATAGCTTATGAATTCTGGGTCTCTCTGAGAAGATAAATTTATATGTTTAAATTAGACTGTGTTTTGAGAGACTATAAAAAGCTAGGATACCATGGCATCCAAACTAACCAAGGAATTGGAGAAAAATATTAACATATGCTTTTGCCATAAGAAAATAAGATAAAGCCTTAGTGAGCTTTTTCCCACCAAAATGCAGCATGCAGGGCAGCTATGCCTGCTAGAAGTAAAGTGGTAAATTGACTCTAGGCTTTCTTACAAAGACGGAAGCAAACAAAGTCAGTTACACAATACCTAATGTCCATAGAAGAAAGTCAAGCCAGTTTTTCAGGAGAAGTACAACTATTTCTGTTTTTTATACCTGAAGAGAATTTTCCCCAAGGGTCCTTTTCAAATATGCACTGTGATATGGCATGAACTCACTTCCAAAAATCAACCCTGGAGTGGTATTTTCAAGTCTCACAGCACTGCTCACATAATGGTCCTCCACTTCTGATGGTGGTAAAACACCAGGGTGTGGTTTGTTGAAAACTGCTCTGCTGAGGGCACCTGGGAAACACTGTTCTCAAGACTGCCATTCTTCCTGGGTTCGTGAGTAGCACAGCATCAGTTTTACTCATTCACTTCACGCTCCATTTTTATAGTGAGACATCTGCTTCTGAAACCATTTTTGACAATTTAAAGCTATTGTCAGTACAGTGTCACATAACCATTGCTAGTTTTAAGATTATTCTACAAATACTGAATTTTAAAAAAATTGTTTCTTTTTACTTCCCCAAATTTTGAGACCAGCCTTGTTTGGCAGTTGCCTAAACAGCCACCAAAAGTAAGATGTGATTAAGATTTGATTTTTTTCCACTCTGGACCTCATTGTTGGTTTCGATTTGAGAAACATTTGATGTTTTTTCCACTCTAGACCTAATTGTTGATTTCCAGTAAAGATAACTTCCACCTGGAAATCAGAAATCTGGAGCTGTCTACCGCAGTGAACTGATTTAACCTGTCAAGTATATGCTAAGGATGTAACATCTGGAAACGTTATGCCTGGAAGGTTGTCTTCCTTACTCTGTGAGATGGTGACTGAGCAGGTGGGTGAGCAGCCTTCCTCTGTGCAGTAGTCCATATTCTAAAGTGACAGAGACTCTTTCCAAAAGTGCTGGGGGCTCTTCTCACTCTAGCCAGCTGGAAAGGGAGCAGAAAAGAGGTATGCATTGGAGTTTTGTGGCCAGGCCTGGGAGTGGTGATCATCACTTTTACAACCACTCCAGTTATTGAATCTTGGTCAAATGTACAGTCAAATACATGACCAAGATCTAATGGTAACCCACACCAGGAAACATAGTTTTTGACAGGATAACCATTACTTAGTGAAAAAGCCACACCACTGAAAGGGGACCTTGAATGTCGGACATATAGCTAGCCTGCTTTAACTAAACTAACCACATTACTCTCAAGTGCAATGTAATGCAAATGTTCATAGAATAAATAGACTCAGAAGGCTGACAGAAAAAAATATATAAGGCTTATTAAACAGCAATGATATAATTCTCAAAATAAAATGCACGTGGCACCTGAAAAGATGTCAATGGATGTGATCTGTCCCTTAATATTTCATGTCTTAGAAAGCTAATTTGGCAGTATTAAGCATTAACCTGTGTTTCAGTAATGGATTCCGATGAACCATTCTGTCAAAAACATCTACACACAAATTTAATACCACTTTAAAATTTACACTGATGAGTATAACTATTGAGGAGATTTGATACTTATAGTCTTTCCAGAATTTTCTATAGGAAAGCCACATAATCTGCTGATATCAAGTGGCACTGACTTAAAGTTAACACTGCTTCACAAGTTCATCCATTCATTGAGCAAATATGTTTTGAGCTTTTTTTTTTTTTTTTTTTGAGATGGAGTCTTGCTCTGTCGCAGAGGCTGGAGTACAGTGGTGCAATCTCGGCTCACTGCAACCTCTGCCTCTGGGGTTCAAGCAATGTTTTGAGCATTTTCTATATTCCAGTTTCTAAGTAGGGTTTTAAACAGCAGTAAAGGGCAAAATGTCCCTGGACTAAAGAGCTTGTGGCATAGTAGAGAAACAGACAAATATAGATAAATGAATTTTTTTTTTTTGAGACAGAGTGTTGCTCCACTGCCGCGCCAGGCTGGAGTGCAGTGGTGCGATCTCAGCTTACGGCAACCTCCGCCTCCTGGGTTCAAGCAATTCTCTTGCCTCAGCCTCCCGAGTAGTTGGGACTACAGGCGCACGCCACCACACCCAGCTATTTTTTGTACTTTTAGTAGAGACGGGGTTTCACCATGTTGGCCAGGATGGTCTCGATCTCTTGACCTCGTGATCCACCCGCCTCGGCCTCCCAAAGTGCTGGGATTACAGGCGTGAGCCACCGTGCCCGGCCAAATATAGATAAATGGTTTAATCAAAGGATCATTTCTGGCTTTTTATCCCTCCTATAGGACCTCAGGAAAAAAATGAAATTACGAGACTTGTTTGTTCACCTCCTTTCCAACTCCAATCTTTCCATCATTACAAGCATAATGGAACTCAAATTTGAGTCCAGGGAATTATTACCTTCATTTGCTTACTGAGGAAAACTACCAGGACATTTATTCACATGAAGTAACTCATTCAGGAAATGAGGCTGGGTTGCTAATGATGGAATGAGGGAGTTAGAGGGAGCAGAAATGACATATCCAGAATAGACACTGGAATCAGTGACAGACTTTCACTAGTTACAGCAACCCGTGCCTCACTCCTGCACAAATTCAAGAGGTTGTTGGAGGCATTTCATAGCATGTTCCTGTGAAACAAGTAGACATTGTCTTGAGAGCCTGAGAAAGGGCCAGTGGCACTGTTCTAGTAGCCTGAATGTGAACACTCATTTAAATAGTGGTGGGTAGGATGCATAGGATAATGAGTAATGAGCAGCTCAGAAATGACCACTTTGAAGATCAAAGGTCATATGACCATATTTTCTGAAATAAATTATGCCATTTGGAATCATCTTACATCCATAAGAACATGTTCCTACCAAAATCATTTAGAAGAAATTTTCTTTGACAACTCACCCTGTTAAAGGTCAACATGAGATTTTTTCATTTAGAAAAATGAAAACGCAATGTCCTCTGACTATGATTCTAAATTAATTCAAATGCAGTACACAAGTGAACAGGTTATTATAATACAGTGCGAGGAGTGCTGTGAGTCAGGACCCTGTGAGATTATACAGAAGTGTCATTCAACCTTGTTCTTAAACAATGA
Organism: Cheracebus regulus; assembly: GCA_963574635.1. Lineage (NCBI taxonomy): Eukaryota > Metazoa > Chordata > Mammalia > Primates > Pitheciidae > Cheracebus > Cheracebus regulus. Next base: position 78,977 of record CAUYQU010081312.1, read on the forward strand.
CAGGTATCAGATGCCAATTTTTGAGAATAAATGTATGTGTCTGTTCCAAAACAGGAAAAAATGAGTGCAATTATATAGTGAATTTTCATAAAGCTAAGTGTACTAAATTTAAATGAGTTATTCTGAGTTTATGTCCTTCCTACTGTTTTAAAATTAAAACATTTCTTATTTTATAGAATTTGGGTAGCATTCATGTTGAGTTTTTTTTTTTTTGAAAAAGAAAAAAGTCTTTCAAATGAAAATAAATCAATTTGATTATGCATAAATATTCCAAAAAGATCCCTTACATCTTCTCTTCATAAAAGGAAGCCATGAAATAAGCTTTTATTTTAGTAAAAAAAAAAAACAACCCCACATGAGTAACATGGATTTATAACGGTTATGTGATTTGAATATTTAATATATTGAGCTAAGATAAGTGGAAATGTCCATTTCTGTCAGTATTAACATTTTACAGATGTCAATGGTACTATGATTTTTCTATCATTAAATCAGCAAACCCTGTCCCATGGATAATGTTTATATAAGCACTGACAAATTTTCATACTGTAATTCTCAAATCTATGTATCATTTCTTTGGCTTGCTAAACTTACCTTTTCTTTTGATTGAAATATTTGTTCTTTAAAATGTTAATGTTGTACGATTCAATCCTGCTGGTTCAGGAATCAATATATCTCTTTAAAGGTAATTCTGCATATCTCTTCTCCAAAAATTAGGTTGAGATTATGTATTTTTAAAATTTTTATTTTCATTTAAATTTTAACTTAAAAGAAAACTTCATTCCTTTGACCTACTTCCCAAATATAATCCACTGACTATGACTGAAGAACAGGAAGTACGTGTGTTTCAGGCCTACTTCTCTGTTGCAAGTCCTTCTGATGATTACTTGTTTTCCCAACAGTGACTTCCGAATCAGCTCTGCCATCACTGAATAATACATTATTAATTATGAAGACCTCAATGACTCTTAAGTCTCAAATGAATGTATTTATATATTTTTGAAATATATATTGACAACCAAGTATGTGCCTAACCTGTTTTAGGTACTGAGTTAAGCAAAAACAAATACATGACTTCATGAAGCTTACATTTTAGAGTGGAAATATGACATTTAAATTGAGTATGCAGGCTGGGTGCAGTGGCTCGTGCCTGTAATTCCAGCACTTTGAGAGAGCCAGGTTAGTGGATTTCTTGAGCCTTGGAGTTTGAGACCAGCCTGGGCAATGTGGCAAAACCTTGCCTCTACAAAAAAATAGACAAATTAGCTGGGTGTGGTGGTATGTGCCTGTAGTCCTAGCTACTTGGGAGGCAGAGACGGGAGGATCACCTGGTCAAAAAATAAATCAATAAATAAAATTAGTATGTAAATATGTAATGTGTTAGATGATGTGTGTTTCAAAGAAAACTAATGAATAAGTTGGATATGAAGAACTGTCACAGAGATGGTGCTACTTTACACGAATGGGTAAGTGAAGGCTTTGTAGCATTCATATTTGAGAAGACTCTGTTACAGCCCTACCCAGTTCTCCTTGCCTGCTGCACCAGAAAAGCCAATACAGGAAGACAGCAGGTGTTTAAGCAGAGAAAGAGTTTTAATAATCACAGGGCAGCTTGGCAAGGAGATGGGAGATATTTCTCAAAGCTGCCTCCCCCAAATTTTGGAGGTTAGGATTTTTAATGATGGCTTGGCCAGTAGGAGACTAGGGAATGGGTACTGTTTATTTGTTGGGTGAGAAATAAAATCTCAGGGGTGTTGAAATTTTTTTTTTTTTTTTTGGCACTGAGTCATTTCCTGGTTGGAGGTCACAGAACCAGTTGAGTCAATTTCTTGGTATGGTTCACTAATCTGAGTGGCAGGACTAATCTTAGCAGGACTCAGGCCCCTACCACAATTCTAACCTTCTGCTTTTCCTTCCAGTTATTAAGGTGGTTTCAAGACCTGAAAGAAGTGAGGAGGCAAGACATATTTATGAACCTCCCTAAATTTACTCTGCCATAGTTTTCTTTTTAATGCGTCTGATAACCCTCTAGAAAGATTGCCTTGTGAGGAAAGAAAAATATTTCAGAGCAGTCCGTACTAAGTGAAGTATGCAAAATTGATCAGACCTAGAGAGATTTGAGGATTCAGTCATGCCCCCAATACCTGCCTATGCCTGGGGCAATTATATAAACATATTTTGTTCTTTTTCTTCCCTGTAGTTTTCTGACTAGCTGCCTCATGTGCATGTTCCTGGAATTTGTGTGACAAACAACAATGTATAGCCAATCAATAGCTTATGTTATTTTGATGTTAATTCTTGATAAATACATTAGAAACTGCCTCTTCTTTTTTTCTTTAGAAGCCAACTTGTGGGAGAGAGACCCAATATGGCCGCGTAGCAGCAGCTCAGGATTGTAGCTCCCAGTGAAAGCGCAGAGAGCAAGTGGATGCCACAATTGCAGACGAATTTTTGATGCCCACAGACTGGGAGATTCCCGACGAAGGAGCCACACGGGTCGCCAGTGCGACTCTTTTGGCTGGCGCAGTGCTTCTTGGTGCGGAGTGTACGGGACTGGATGCCCTTTTAGTCGGGCTCGGCGGGTCCCATCCCCACAAGGAGAACAGCAATTGGAAGTGCTGAGGACTGAGAACAAGCACAGCTGAACCCAGGAAGGCCCAGCTCTGTAGGGAAGGGGCGCCCCCCAAAGGAAAACTAAGAAACAGAAAAAACTTCATCATCAACAAGCCGGACATCC